>BRDA01011148.1:41797-52120 GCA_036984385.1 Crenuchus spilurus | reverse complement strand
GGTCATTCTGTACCATGTCGAATGCCTTTGTGAAATCAATAAGTTATTCTTCTGTGTAAAAGGCTTTTAGTTCTGTAAGACTCTTAAGCCATCTAAGCAAGCGTTGCCCTTGGAGGTCTACCCACAGATGATGTTTAGGTTGGTGGACTGTGAAGGTCACAATAAAACCTTCAGTTTGCACGTTTTAAGGTCCATTGTGACTTTTGAGGTGTGTTTGGAAGCTTAATTGTAGAAATCATCTTCATTTTATATTCAGTTTTATTTTTACAGATGGTGTGATGTTTGCTTCCAGAATATCAAGCTAATATCAACACTCCTGAACCAGAGACAACATCAGAAGTGTCTTACCTGGACTGAGCAGAACCAGAACTGGACTGTTACTCAGTACAAAGTCCTCTTTTCAGATGAAAGTCACTTTTACATTTCATTAGTAAATCAGCTGCTAGAGTCTGGAGGAAGAGTGGAGAGACACACAATCTAAGTGTCTGAAGTCCAGTGTGCAGTTTCTGCAGTCTGTGATGCTTTGAGCTGCTGCTGTTGCTCCACTGTGTTTAGTCCAAAGTCAACACCTACCGGCAGATTTTACAGCACTTCATGCTTCCATCTGCTCACAAGCTTTATGGAGATGCCCAGCAGCTGCCCACAGTGCCAACATTACTACTGACCATCATATTACTGTGACTGATTGGCCTCATGAGCTATAAACCAAACTGACCCAACACTTAATGAATATTGAATAGATGAATATATTAACTTTTCCACAGTATTTTAATCTGATGTCTGAGTGTACTGAATACTAATATTGATGAATTTGCTAAACGGAAGTGAATATTTAATGTTTTTGGTTATCAGTTCATCTTCTACTCAGTTAAGTATTCAGTAGCAGAATTTCTGGCCACTTTTGCAAGCCGTTGTATTTATAATTTTGAATGTTTCACAACATCTTGCGCATTACACAGTGTTGTGGGAACATATTACAATCAATAAGACAAAAAAAAATGTGCAGAATACAATCTTGTTCTATTACATTAATATACAAGATTGAATTTTTGGTGATTCATGGCTTTATGATAGGAGTGACCACATACTGGCTGCATTTTTTTACAATCGCAGTCTTCATGTGGAGTGTCAGTGTGGCTGGAGGAAAGCTCTGCTTTAAAATGACAGTAATCCTGCAGCTCAACTGAGTCAGCATTACGCACCTTCATCCTCAGACACATCCAAGATCTCATCCACCGTCTCCGGGAAACTCATGCGATGCTTTTCTGTGGTGATCTGAGAGGGGACGAGGAGAGAGAGAGAAATATGAAAAACAATACAGCAGGAGTGTGCAGGAGACTGTCAGAGTAGGACAAGATCAACAGAGATAATGCCAAAGCCTTCTGAAGAGACTTTTCAGATAACATCGTATAAAAAGCCTGTGTTATACGTCTCTCACCATGGACACAGACTCCTCAGTCACCAGCTTCAGCACATCAATGACGGAGATGTAGCCTAGCCTCTTAGCGATGCCCAGGGGTGAGGTTCCATTCTGAAACAAATAACATACGGTCAGACACTGTACATCAGTCTACAAATCTATGTTTACTTGAGATGCACCAATATGGAATTTTCAGCTCTTATAAGACTGGTTTAAAAGGTTCTACCACTATTAAAATATGTTTATGTTGTATATTTAATTTGTCCATTTCTGTAGGAGCCCAGTCGATGAAGGCCCGCAAGTGGCTCAATGGACTATTGCGCAAGTTGACACTATAATCAGAGGATCGTGAGTTTGAGTCCTGGTCATGCTGTTTGCCATCAACAGCTGGGGCCCAAGACATCAAAATTGGCTGTGCTTTCTCTTGGTGGGTAGATGGCACTCTCTCCCCATCACTACTACCATGTAATGTTTTCTGGCTCTGGTGTCTGTCAGCTGATGTATCAGAGCTGGGGATCCTGCTTGAGCGTGTTGGCTGCCCAACGACAAAGTTTCAGCAGCAGTTAGAAAAGAGATGGTGGCTGACTTCACATGCATCAGAGGAGGCCTGTGCTAGTCTTCACCCTCCTAGAGTCAGAGAGATTACAAGTGATTGGGAGAGTCTAAACAGATGGGTGGTTGATTGGCTACCACTACATTGGGGTATTGGGGTCAAAATTAAAAAACGAAAATCTGGCAAAGTGCTGAATGAAGCTGCAAAGATTTTTTGAGACAAGTTTAGCAATATAATTACGGTCAAAGACTCTTAGGCAAGCAATATAACATTGGTTTGACCCCCTGGCTGGAACAGTGCTTCCCCTAAACGTCCACAACTGACATAACTGTGTGTTCAGACTCCTATGTGTGTGTAACACAGCAGTGAAATAGCTGGTAGTTCAGCTTAAAAGTCTTAATATAAAGCTTTGGGTTGTAATATGTGTCTAAAACCCACTTTCTGAACACACACTTAGACTAGTTCTATCAGTACCAAGCCTCTATGTTGGAAGACTATTGGTGGACACTAAAGAGGGATGTTTCTGAGACCAAATACAGATAAACAAATGAAACTTTATACATATTTATGGTGTAATAACACCCCTATTTGTAAATTAGTAATACACATGTATTGCAAAATTTATCATAGAAAAAATAAGAACAGATTCAAATTCAGTATGAAAATCACTATAAAGTTCAGTTATTTTAGTTTGTGGGACAGATAAAGTTAAACACAGTATAATTACAGACCGTGGTCATTACTCATATCATACATATAATTAAAATGTAAAGAGTTTTAATGTAAATCATATAAAGTGAAATAACTACATTATGGCCATTGGCAGCCATTACAGGGAGTCACAGAGCGTCCACAAGAGGACACTCTGAGGTTGAGAAGGTGTTCACGGACACAAAATTAGTTGGAATAATCAGTCATAATTTCAAATAGACAGATAATAATAATTGAGCTTTTCATCTATAAGTACGCAATACAGTCATATGTCAAAAAATTAGATTATCATGAAATCATTTTTGTTCATAATTTAATTCAAAAAGCAAAATTATTTATTGTATGTAATTTGACATATTTCAAGCCTTCAAGTTCAGTTGTTGTTCAGTTTTGTTTATAGCTCATGAGTTAGTCAGTCAGTCACAGTAATATGATGGTCAGTAGTAGTGTTGGCACTGTGGGCAGCTGCTGGGCATCTCCATAAAGCTTGTGAGCAGATGGAAGCATGAAGTGCTGTAAAATCTGCTGGTAGGTGTTGACTTTGGACTAAACACAGTGGAGCAACAGCAGCAGCTCAAAGCATCACAGACTGCAGAAACTGCACACTGGACTTCAGACACTTGGATTGTGTGTCTCTCCACTCTTCCTCCAGACTCTAGCAGCTGATTTACTAATGAAATGTAAAAGTGACTTTCATCTGAAAAGAGGACTTTGTACTGAGTAACAGTCCAGTTCTGGTTCTGCTCAGTCCAGGTAAGACACTTCTGATGTTGTCTCTGGTTCAGGAGTGTTGATATTAGGAATGTGACAGTTGTAGCTCTGAGAGATTCACTATTTATACTCTTTATAGTCATTTACTCAAATATTCTGATAATCTGAGATTCCGGATTTCTGATTTTCATGAGCTATAAGTCAAACTGATCAACATTAACACAAAAAAGACTTGAAATACATAATTTAATGTGTAATGAATACAAAATATATTAATTAAATTATGAACAAAAATGAACTTTTTCACAATATTCTTTTTTATGTATTAGTCACTGACATGTGCAACCATAAAGATTACTCTGAGATTCCTAAAATGTATTAATCATGTCGCTCTGAGTCAGAGTTTAAGGACTCTGTAGGAGAGAACACAGAAGGAGGATGTACAGTAATGGAGAACAGGGTGCATACAGTGGTGATCTCATTGGGGAGGGCTCCGTGCTTCAGGAGGAGGGTCACAATATCCGTATGACCCTGCTGAGCTGCCTGATGAAGAGGTGTGTATCCCACCTGAAAGACAGAAAGATAAAAAGTGCATCAGAGTGAAATGGTGTCAGTGCTTTCAAAGAGAATTGCACTTCACACAAGTGCCCCCACTTAACCTGCGAAGAACAAAACAGCAAACACGATATATGCAGTACAGAGTAATGGGGCTAATTTTCTGACAATAAATAAAATGTATACTGTAAAGAAAACACAGACCATTAATATTATACTACCAGACAATAACTGATATAAGTCAGCAGTTTGTAGCCTCTCTAATGGAAAATAGTACAGATTCTGGAAATACAGGACAATTCCCTCACATCATATGCATCATACTACTATCGTTTATATCAGTAACATTATGATCAAAGGATCGCAAATTTGAATCCCGATCATGCTGCTTGCCATTGGCAGCCGGAGCCAGAGAGAGTAAAACTGGCTGTGTTGTCTCTTGGTGGGTAAATGGCACTCTCTCCCCATCTCTACTACCATGCAATGTCCGCTGGCTCAAGTGTCTGTCAGCCAATACATCAGAGAGCGTGACAGGCTGCACAGCAACAATGTAAAGGCAGCAGTTCAAAAAGAGGTGGTGGCTGCATAGGAGGAGGCATTTGCTAGTCTTCACCCTCCTAGAGTTTGGATATTACAAGTGATTGGGAGAGTCTTAGCAGGTCGAGTGGGTTGATTGGGGAGAAAATAGAAAAATATAAATAAATAAATAGATAAATAAATACATATATTTAAATAAATGTTCCAAATTCTGTTTTCATAAAAAAAAAAAAAGCAGGTGACACTGGGTTCAAGTGGGTAGAGTCTACATGTTCTCCCTGTTTCTGGAGGGGACTCTGAAGTCTCCAGTTTTCTCCCACGGGTATTCTAAATTGTCCAAGTGTGTGTGTGTGCACAGCAATGGATTGGCACCATGTCCTCGGTTTAGGTAAGGTAGAGGAATTCCCTGTCTTATGCCCTGTGAAGGGGTTTGGGACTCACGGTGAAGCAGGTAAAATAATGAATGGATTAAAAAAACATCTAATCAGTGCAGTGTCCATAAACTCATGTGTAGATGTGTGCTGTGTGGGTTCAGACTTACTCTAGTCTTGCTGTTAACATGGGCCTGCTGCTGCAAAAGGAACTTCACCATCTTGATGTTGCCATAGTGACATGCCACATGTAAGGGTGTGTATCCCATCTGAGACAGAAGAGAGAGGGAGGGAGAGTTTGTAAATGAGACAAAGAGGAAAAAGAGAGAATGAAAAACTGGAATTTGAGCATCCGCTTCTTGTGGTCTCTGGATACTTGCGGACAGGACAGAAAGTCAATGTCGTCTGTTGTGACAGTGCCTGAGGCCCAGCTTCTATTTTCAGAGCATCGATTGAGAGAAGAAGCAATCGGGCATGGGAGCAGGACGCACGTGATAAAATGTCAACGGTCAAAGCTGAGCTACTTTTGCTTAGTCATCAACTCCAAATTCCTGTGAGGCTCATTAGTAGCCCACTGAGTCATTGGGACTTCCTCACAGGCAGCATTTCTGCATGATGCTGAGGTTTCAAAGGTACAGTAACTAGAAAAGTGCATTTCCTGAAGGAAACACAATGTGGTTGCAAAGCTGAAGTGGTCTTCACTTCCAGGCAGTTAATACACTGTTGCTATGTGGTTAATAAGGTACAAGTGTTTTTGCTAAGTGGTTGCTAGTATTGCTAAGCTGTTGCTATGTGGTTTTGAAGTGGTTGCTAGGCAGTTGCTATGTGCTTGCTAGGCTGTTGCGAGGTGGTTGCTAACTGGTTGCTGTCACAATTCTTGGATACATCAAAATGCTGACTTCTGAGAAAGCTTATTTTGACTGAATATCAAGAGATCAATGAATACTTGCTCAGTCAATATGCCAATCCATTTTCAGATGTGCTATTGCAAAAAAACATAATCTAAACATTTCTAGTCAAGACTTTTGAGCTCTGAACTGAATAAACAGAGGTGTTACCTACACACTGGTCATTGCAGTTTTTTTATTTGTGTGTGGTTTTATTTCTAAAGCTTAACTAATGTGAGGTGACAATGTTTGACTAATTCAGTGGTTCCTAGATTCAATATTTATGAGATATGTGTGAACACTCAGGTGAGAGCTCTTTGTTCAGATTCACATTCCACACATTCCATGGCCAGTAATCCACCAATGGAATGTCTGGAATTCCCATGTCATTATCATATGAATGACAAATTCATCATTTGGTGGGAACGAATGCACAGCTATATGACTCGCTTTGAAAAACGTGTCTCTGCTCATTTAAGCTCCTCTCACAAATACCTAAAAATATATTTCGATTCAAGCTATATTTATTTGGAAAGAAGATCCCTTAAGGTTTCCGGGGTATGTTTTATTTTGTTTCTAAGATAAAATCTTGCAGAGTTATATAAGTTTTCTTGCGGAATTTCATTAATATGCCGTCTGCGAGAGCACTGACTCCCGAGGGTTAAGTAAGTAAATGCCAGTCGCACGCAGTGGGCGGGAATAAGTGATGTCATTGCTGTCTAACTAGAGCGTCTCATTTATCTGTCTTATATGGGG
Organism: Crenuchus spilurus; assembly: GCA_036984385.1. Classification (NCBI taxonomy): domain Eukaryota; kingdom Metazoa; phylum Chordata; class Actinopteri; order Characiformes; family Crenuchidae; genus Crenuchus; species Crenuchus spilurus. Next base: position 45,619 of record BRDA01011148.1, on the reverse strand, counting down.
AGGTGACTGTTAGAACACTGTCTACTTAGACAGCTGCCTACATAGACACTGTCTAGTTACAGCTGACTAGGTATTGAGACAGGCTTTGTGAGTAGGTCTGTGCTAGTTTATGAAAGTTTATGGGGGTGTGTTTACCCTTGAGGCTGCATAGACTGAGGCACCCTGCTTCACCAGCATGTCTGCGATGCCCACATGTCCCTCCTGAGCCACCAGGTGAAGAGGGGTCAGGCCATTCTACACACACAAACACACACACATGGATATAGTGTTAAAACCATAGTGACAGAATAAGTGTGAACTGCTAAAGCTAGAGAGATGTTTTGCCATTCACATATTTCATGACAAATGTCCTGACATTTTCCTTTAGAATTTGCTGGTGTAATTGTTCCATCAATGACAGAAAGCCATTCTGGGCCAGATGCAGGTCCAAACAATGATACTACCACCACCGTGTTTCATAGATGAGGTTTTTATGCTGGAATGCAGTGTTGTCCATACCCCAATCATAATGCTTATCATTTAAACCAAAATAATATATTTTGTTCTCATCTGTAAACAAAACATTGTTCCAGTAGTCTCATGGTTTGTTGATTTTATCTTTAGTATGCAGGCAGCAATGTTCTTTTTAATGCTTTCAACCCTGCCAGTTTTCTAAGTGCCACCCTGCTTTATATCTCTGTACAAAGATATATGAGGCATATTTCATAACAAAATAAATTGTATTTTGCACAAATGAGTCATACAAATATCTTTAAAATACTGTCCTCCTCATGCCACCAAAACTGAACCATGGACTATACAAGACCTCTGAAGGTGTACTGAGGTATCCAGCATCAAGACATTAACAGCCGATCCTTTAAGGTGGGGGCAAATCCTGTATATAGGACTTGTTGTTCTATGGCACCCCACATATACTAATACTGAGATCTGTCAAAGGGCAGTAATCACTGACCACCACTGACCTGATGCACCTCACAAGCCTTGTTGTTTCAGAGATGCTCTGACCCTTTCATCATAACTGCCTGGCCTTTGATTACATTTGTGGGAAATTGTGTGTACTGAACTATTAAAGCTGTACTGAGCTGAAACGGTGATAATGAGGACTCAGTGAAGACTTTTCACATCTTTTATAATCTTAACGCTGTAATAATGAGCAAGTGTCTGGGCACACCTTGTTGCCCAGGTTGACGTTAGCCTGTTTGGAGATGAGGAGGGCCACCATGTCTGGTCGTCCTTCCTGAGCTGCTAGGTGGAGTGGGGTGACCCCCTGCAAAGACTCAGCATTGGAACTGGCTCCACACTGCAGCAGACTGCTGGCCACCTCCAGCTGATTCTGCTTAGCAGCAATGTGCAGAGGAGTGTAGCCATTCTGAAACAGAGGAGCATACATGGAGAAAGAGATGGAGGGAAATACAGAAGGTGAATGTGAAAGACAGGAATTAATCCTTAATCTAGACTGTAATGCGTCGGTATGTGTATAAACTATATTTACAGTAATATAAACGTTCATTATTGTTTATTATCTAATTCAAAAAACTATTTTATTTCAAATAAATGTGAAGTTTCAAGATGTTTTTGTTTTAATGTTGATCCATATGGCTCTTAGCTCATCATGGTAATATCATGACGTGATATCATGGTCAACAAAACATTTGGTAGTAGTTTGGGCTCTGTGGGCAGATGCAAAGTCCTGCTAGAAAAGGAAATCAGCATCTCCATAAAGTTTGTCAGCAGATGGAAGCATGAAGTGCAATTAAATCTCCTGGTAGAAGCTGGGTTGACTTAAAACATAGTGGACCAACAACAGCAGATGGCATGGCACCTCAAAACATCACAGACCAGCCAGTACCAACTTGGAACATGAATGGACAGTAGAAGACCTCAGGAGTTATGCTGTGGTATGTGGCATCAAGACATTATCAACAGGAGGGCCCCGAATGGCTCAGTGGGCTAAGGCGCTGACACTATGACCAGAGGATTGCGAGTTCGACAGCCGGGGCCCACAGAGAGCAAGATTGGCAGTGTTCTCTCTGGGTGGGTAGATGGCGCTCTCACTCTCAGCACTCCTATCACTCACACATTGCAATGTCAGCTGGCTCAGGCGTTTACTGATTGGTTCATTTGAAACTAGAGACCCTGACTTTCCTCCATTCGCGTTGGTTCCCCAGTGACGGTGTATCAGGTGGTGGCCATATCACATGCAACGGAGGAGGCGTGTGCATGTCTTCACCCTCCTAGAGTCAGGGACAGTGCAAAGTGATGGGGAGAGCTACTAATAGGTTGGGTTAATTGGCAACTACCATATTGGGAAAGGGAAAAAAATTGAAAAAAAAAAAATTAAGTCCATTAAGACCTGTAAGTGGCGCCTTTCTAGACACCCAAGGACGCTTTACAATCAACACACTCCATTTACACAAACCGGTGAGAAGCGGCAGCCAATTGCGCACAGCGTACTCTCAACCGGAAGCAACCGTCCACCTGGAGGACTGCATTGAGCACTAGGGGGATCACCCAGGACAGAGTGCCAACCATATCTGGGCATACATCCATACATACAGACATTCATTCACACACACCAGGGTCATTTTAGAGTATCCAATCCATCTGATCTCCATGTTTTTGGACTGTGGGAGGAAACCGGAGGAAACCCACGCAGACACGGGGAGAACATGGAAACTCCGCTCAGATACGGACTCAAACCCAAGACCTCAGCGCTGAGAGGCAAATGTGCTAACCACTAAGCCACCGTGCCGCCCAAGTTGAGTTGCAGGAGAACAAACTTGCTCTTCTAGATCATTCACAGAGGGTCAAATTGAAATCTGAGGGAAGGCCGCCGTCTGTAGTTACTGATCACTGCTGACTGGGATCACCTCACAGACACATATTTCAGAGATGGTCCAACCAAGTTTGTACACAACAATTTGTTGTGAAAGTCACTCAGGTCTTTGCATCTGCCCATTTTGTCCCATCAACTGAGAACTGTTCGTTAACTATCTAATATAGCCATAACCTTCACATTAGATGTTGTTATAAGATTATCAACTGTTCACTGCATCTGTGAGTGGTCATAATGTTTAGGCTTGTGTGTGTATGTGTATCTTACTCGGGCAGTGCTGTGTGGAGATCCACCCTTGCTGACCAGCAGCCTGACAACATCCAGGTTGTTGTGATGGACAGCTACGTGCAGAGGGGTCAGTCCATTCTACAGGAAGAAGCACATGCTTGTCAGTTACTGTTATCTGGTACACAAACAGCACATCAAACACACACTCAGTACACAAATGTGGGTCTGTTTTAAACTGTGCATTACCTTTCCTGCTGCATTGGGATTGGCTCCTCTATCCAGAAGCAGCTCCGCCACATCTACCTTCCCATATTTACATGCCACGTGAAGAGGCGTGAACCCTTTCTGTTTGGACACACAGCCACACGTCATGTGATGTTAGTATATTTAGCCAAAAAGGATGCACAGTGACACTCAGCACCCAGTATAGTTCCACTTAATCATTGTGATAAATTAGGACTCAGTAATCTTTTTCTGAGCATATCATGGAGTATTTAAAAACCAATGAACTGTGCTAGTAAGACAAGCCTTTTAGAAGTGTTTCATTTAATTTACTGCAATTATTCTAGTACACAGCACAACATTTCAACCTCCAGAAAACGAACTGTATTGATTTACATTATGCAATGTGATGCAATGTGATGTCCTGATGTTATAAATGTCCAGAGTGCCCCCATAAGCTAAGGAAAATATTGTCATGTAAGATTTTGAATGAAGAAAACTAATATATACAGTATATATATACAGTGGTAACCCTA
>BRDA01011148.1:15984-41697 GCA_036984385.1 Crenuchus spilurus | reverse complement strand
TATATATATACACACTGCATCTATTTTGCACATCTACTAATATTTGTAAAGATTGCTTATAGTGCAGTCACATGGCTTGTGGAGTATTGTACTTGACTTCTTGATAGGAAATTTTTTAATTCACTGTGTGGACAGTACATTACTGCATATTATTATTATTATTATTATCATTATTTTATTTTATTTATTTATTTTTTTTAATTTTTACTTATTTCTGCACATTATATGTGACTTCCTATTCATAATGTTTTACTACTATTGTCTTATATCTTTCCTTCAGTTTATAGATCTGCATAATAGTTTATCTATTCATCCATCCATCTCAGTTGTATCTCCTAGATAAACACAATAGCTGACATTATGTCTCCTGCTGCTCAAATACTTCTCCTTAGAAAAGATGGCAGTAATCTCAACTGTGTCTCATCATGAGTTTTTAGAGATTTTAATGTGCACAGTGTAGATGAACTTCAAGACCATTAACGACTAAGGCCTACTCAATTCTGATGAAATATGCATATATATTTATGTGGGCCAGAAATTTCCATCTCATGTTTCCTTCTGTTTTATGTAATTTCTCCTAACAAAAGGTAAATCTCATTTAGGTCTCCTGAGCCATCAAAGAGCAATATTTGAACATTTCACAGTACAGTAGTGTACGGTGCCACATCAAAAAATTTGAATATTGTGAAAAAGTTCATTTTTCTTAATTGATTAATGAACAAAGGAAAAACTGCCATATTTTATATTTATTACACAGAAGCTGGCATATTTCAAGCCTTTTTTGTTTTAATGTTGATGGCTTATAGCTCATGAAAATCAGAAATCCAGAATCTCAAATTATTAGAATTTTTTATTTGGAGTAAATTATAATTCACACACTATCAACATTAAAACAAACAAATGGTGGAAATATGTTGCTTTACATGTTTTGAATATTAAATATGAGTAATTATAATTTTTGGAGATGCATTAGTATTTAGTATATTCCATATACGCCAGTCTGGCTACTTGACAGTAATATGCTTGGGTCTTTATACTGAAGCAAACTTGATGCCATGTTGAGTATTACAAGCTTCCCATACATAAAACCAACAATGAGGAAAACATAAGTACAAGACAAACCTTGGTCATCTTGGTTTGCTGGGCATTGCCATCTAAGAGAATTCGTGTGGTGTGGGCGTGTCCCTCTCTGGCAGCAATGTGCAGAGGGGTGTGGCCAGCTGTGGTGGCTGAGTCAGGATTGGCCTTATGTTCCAAGAGGAGCTTCACTAACTCCTTATGTCCCATCCGTGCTGCACAGTGCAGTGGAGTCTGATCATCCTACAGAGAGAGAGAGACAGAGAGAGAGACAGAGAGACAGAGAGAGAGAGAGAGAGAGACAGAGACAGAGACAGAGAGAGAGAGAGAGAGAGAGAGAGACTTTGTTATCCCATTCAACTGCTCTATGAGAATGCTTCTGTGGTCTCCTCCATATGGTCTAGTTACTGCAGTAGCTTACCTTGGCTTTAGCGTCCACCTGGGCTGAGTTCTGCAGCAGAAACTGAGCCACTTCACAATGCCCAGCACGAGCAGCCATGTGCAAAGGAGTCTCCACTTTCTACAGTAACACAAAGGGGATCAGGCTTAAAGGCAAGCTCTGCAGTCAAGGCCAGATTAAGATTGTGTGAAGCCTCTGGGCATTAGAGTTATGGTGACCCATCCTAAAAAACTCTGGAAACATACCTCTCCCTATCACACATACATACCTCTTATGTACTGATGTTGTTCTCAAATACAGTATTTACTTTTTCCAAAAATACATTATATGTCCAAAAGTTTGTGGACACCCCTTTTAATGAATGCATTCAATTACTTTACAAATTCACACACACAGTTTCTCTAGTCTCTGCAGAGAAGTATAGCCAATAGAATTGGACTAAACATTAAACTATTGGCACCATGTCTAATGCCAGGTGTGGGCAAGAGGGATATAAAGCCCCCCAGCATTGAGATATGGAGCAGTGGAACTGTTTTCTCTGCTCCATCCAGTACTTTTGGGATGAGTTGGTGGAGTTGGGGATGAGGTGATGGTAGTGAACATCCAACATCCTGACCTCGCTAACATTCTTGTGGCTGAATGCAATCAACTCCTCACAGCAGTGCTCCAAAATCTAGTAGACAGCCTCTCACTGGAAGTGGAAACTTCAACAAAAGCAGGATAAACTATTTATAATACAGGTGTCCCAATACTTTATGTTCAGATGATGTATTTCAATGGAAAGAAGATGGTGAGATAACCACCATAACAGATTTTCAATGATTATTAACTAGATGAAAAGTTTGGGCACCCCTGATCTAATAGGTCTGTTGGTGGACGCTGTCTTATAGGCAACTGGCACAGAAGCTGACAGCATGATGAAGATTAGGCCCAATGATGTCTTTCTATGCCCAATGTCTTGCACAAAGTATGTGCTAAATTTCTGGTGACCCCAAACATTTGAACAGTAGTTGATTTTAAGAACATACTGTATTGTTATACATTATGGCACACACTGACAAAGCTGCTCTTTTATTGAATTATGTCCATAAAATTAGACGCAGAGTGTAGCAGAGCCTTCCTGAGTGCATTAGAAGTTTGGTGAACATACTCACCACATTAGATGCATTAGGTGAAGCTCCTCTCTGCAGCAGACTCTTCACTATATTGAGGTGTCCCATGAATGCAGCCACATGGAGTGGAGTCAGACCAGACTAAGAGAGAAGAAATACAAACATATCTGTTAAGAGAAGCTCAACAGAGTTCTCTCTAATAGCTCAGAAAAGAAAATAATATGACACATTTATCTCTGTTACATCATCTGTCTACTATTTCTATGCCAATTAATAGATGAATTGAAGCAAAGCTTTAGGAACCAGATAAGGTAAAGGGATTTGATGAATTCATACAATGTGGTTGATTGATCAAATATCATTTCAGTTTTTGACAGGATCTGAAAATGCATGCAGCCTTTTATATTGTGTTTAAGTTTTATGTTGACTGGACCAAAGGAAATGGTCCAAATTGACTTAAGAAGACGTCTGAGTCCAGTGATTTCCAATGAAAGTAAAGTAAGTTGCGTCCTTCTCTTGTAATGCTTTTCATTTTGCAAACTCTTCATATAATAAATTATATAAATAACTGCTAGTAGCAGTCCTATTATCTACAGTCATATGTGCTAATCATATGCTTTCCTGGCCAACGACTGCAAATGGATGTTATCTAGTCAGCTAATCCAATGCAGTCTTTGACATATTACTAAACAAAGTCAGATAACAAAGGTCAGGATCACGCGGTGATAAGCAAAGACATCTGACCTCAGTCACAGCCTCCAAAGATGCTGAGTGCTTGAGTAGGAGGTCCATGGAGCGCATGTGGTTCTTCTTACAGGCAATGTGCAGAGGGGTGAAGCCATTCTGAAAAACAAAAACGGCACCAAAATGTCAACAAATCACAACACAAAGAGCTGATGGACCTTCAGGTTTCAATCGATGAGGCACAAACCTCATACAGGGTGTCCTGTTTGCCTGTTTACCCAAACAATCATGAATAATTTTAATATTAATGAAGATCTGGTGATGAAATTTGGATTAAGTGTACATCAGTCTGTGTGAAAAAGACTGATGTTACATCATGTGCTGAAAATGTTCACGCGCCCTGTTGTGATCATCCACCAATAAAATGTATCCACCAATAACCTTGTTGTTTCCAAATTGTTTCTTTTTTTTGCCAATTTTCTACCCTTCCCAATGTGGTAGTAGCCAATTAACCCATCACATCCACTAGGGGGCTCTCCCCATCACTTCTGCAATGTCCCTGACTCTAGGAGGGTGAAGACAAGCACACGCCTCCACCACTGCGTGTGATGCAGCCACCGCCTCTTTTCAAACTACCGCTGATACACCGTCACTGGGGAGCCAACGCGTTCAGAGGAAAGCGCAGGATTCCCAGCTCAGAATGGACCAATCAGTAGACGCCGGAGCCAGCAGACATTGCAATGTGTGAGTGATAGGGAGAGAGAGCGCCATCTACCTGCCCAGAGAGGAATTCGAACTCACGATCCTCTGGTCATAGTGTCAGCGTCTTAGCCTGCAGACCCACTCGTCTTCTAAATGGAGTTTGGTATCCAGTAGGTTCACACCATGAACACTTCCTCCTGTACTGTGCACTGATACATAAGCAACTTCCTGTGCTGTGTCTGCAAGAATAACTGAGGACTTTAATGTCTCACTGCACGGGCAGGCGACCGATGGGGACGGCTGAATGGGCGCCGGCCTCCGCTCCGACATCCGCAGATATTAGTCATCAGAAATGAACATTTGTCTACCTGCACTGTAATCATACATGTCAGTCTTTTTCACACAGACTGAAGTTTATTTCAACACCATTTCATCACCAGATCTTCAATAGTATTAAAGTTATTCACAGTCCCTTGTGTAAAGAAGAAAACAGGACACCCTGTGTAACTAAGCAGTTATTTGAAAAATGAGACTAAAGACTCACCAAGGCTCGAGCATTGGCCTTGGCGCCCTTGTCCAGCAACACCTTGGCCATGCGGTGGTGGCCACAGTGCGCAGCCACATGCAGAGGCGTCAGGTGGTCCAGAGTGATGTCATCGATTTCAGCATTGTACTGTAGTAGCTGCCGTACACAGTCCATGTGATCGCCTTGTGCTGCCATGTGGATGGGAGACAGGCCATTCTGCAAGCGGAGAGACAGCAGACACAGATCAGTGGAGCACATCTTCTGCCAAGAAGCCTAATCCATCAGAAGGTAGTAGGATGAATGAATGTACTCTACTTTTGGTTATATTTAGTCCAGGACTGGATGCAAATATGGTCTGGGAGACTAATCCAAATACAGAGCCTTTGATAAGGAGGATCTAAGACTAGATCAATGCATCTTCTCAAAGCCATATGGTCCTGTTGGACACATATGGTATTACTGCTGAGTCACCTTAGTTTTGGCCTGGATGGGAGCTCCCTGGTCCAGGAGGATCTCAATGACCCGCACGTGGCCATTTCTGGCCGCGCAATGCAATGGGGTCAGCTCATCCTGATAGGAAACAAAAGAAATGAAGAAGAAATGTACTGCAGTCCTTTACACCACCTCCTCTTCACCCGCAAGATTTCTGCAATTCCTTTGAGAATAAAAGCCATGTATGTTACACCCTGACAGTACAGTCCCACAGGACATCATGCTAAAAGGAAGTGTGCATTCGCTGCTTCATAATCCATCATTAAAATGTACCAGTTGGTGTTTGAATCTCGACTTTAACCATGAGAAAATACCTGATTTCCTCCCATGAGGAGATAAATAGGTCACCCTCTGTAAGCTAGACATAAATAACCCAGCAGTCGGCTTTGCAGAAATTTCACACTGTATCTGATAATTACACTCTCTGTAAGATTGTGTGTCCCAGTATTGGAGGCATAAGCAAAAAGGGATACAGTACCTTCGTCCTAGCATCTATCTGAGCTCCCCTGTCCAAGAGAAGTCGGACCATGATCACATTCCCCCTTCTGGCAGCAATATGTAGTGGAGTGATGCCATTCTGAGCATGACCGTATAGAAGAGATGAAGACAAAAACAGGTGCAATATCAGTGAAAGACAAAGGTCTATAAAAACTTGACAAGCCATGATCAAAAATAATGTTTTTTATACACTGTACAGCATTCTAGAGAGACTAAAGCAAATGTAGGTAATCACTAACCTAGCATGGTAAGTTATAATAGCCCTATAGTCCTACATACTCATACACAGTAAATCTGCCAGTGTTAAATCAACACTATTAGAGTTAAATTAACACTGAGAGTGTTACATTTTGACACCCTCAGTGTTAATTTAACTCTAATAGTGTTGATTTAACACTGGCAGATTTACTGTGTAGATTCCATAGTGTATTGGTTAGTGTACTGGACTCCAGCAATCTGAGATCAAAATCACAAGTGCACCTGTACTTTTTTTAATGATTCCATAGTTCTCACCAAACTTTTGGAACAATCCAGGCCAAAGTTAGGATTGGAACCAGAAAGTTTCTGATTCAAGCCAGAAAATGGGCTTATGGGGTGTGAATGAACAGTGTATACGTCTATCTTTACACAATGTCAACTAGTTACAAAGTAAAAACAGCTGCATGCTGTGATCATAGCAACTCTCCAGAACATAGAACTGTAGTGAAAGTGAGCACCCTTGCCAGGAGTGGGCCCTACCCACAGTGCCTAGGGAGAACTTGCAGGTTAGGTGCCTTGCTCATGGGCACTTCAGCCATGTCCTATTGTTCAGGGGATTCAAATTACAACCCTTCAGTCTCAAACATGCTCCCAATGGCACTGGAGATGAGGACAGAGTGATATCCCACTGTTTGGTTTAGAGTACCAACCTTAGGTGTGAAGTTTACATTAGCTCCTCTGTTTAACAACAGCTGTGCAACACTCAAATTCTCATAATGTGCTGCAATGTGGAGTGGAGTAAAGCCAGTCTAAAAGGAGAGAGAAGAAGGGAATAAGAGTGAGAAAGATTAAGATTATAGATACTTTAAAATGATCGTTGTAAAAGTGAACTAGAAAAACATTCTTAGATTATAGCCAGTGTTCAATTTCACCTTCAGTGTACCTGTTTATAGGAAATGTATCAGTGCCACACTGACTATAAATACCCAGTTTCTGTTTTGAGGCAGTGATCACTGCTGTTCTGATGAGGTGCTGAGTCATAATCCATCACCATGTGCTCAGTGGGATAAACCTTCACACCCTCACTCACACGCGCACACACACACACACACACACACACACACACACACACTGGTTTTACCTTGCTGAGGACATCTGGGTTGGGGTCGTTTTGCAGCAGCACAGCTGCGGTGCGCGTGTCATCATTGCGGGCGGCAATGTGGAGGGCAGGCAACCGCACTTTGCCTTTAGTGCCGTAATTAATGAGGAGAGCCACAACATTCTCGTGGCCCTGCTGCAGAGCCACAGCCAGCGGTGTGAAGCCGTCCTAACAAAGCACAGGACAAAGAAGCAGTTAGAAGAGCTCATGTTGTCTTCAGATGTTATTCAGTAAGAGATACTATACAAACTACATACAGGATCTAATTTCTTAGATCAGAGTAAAGTCTAAAAATCTGATTATGAAATCTGATAATGAGAGCTGGATTTGAGCTCAATAATCTGATCTGTCAGTACGTGTACTCTTACTCTGATCTCTATCTGATATCAGTACATTTATACTCTTACTCTGATCTCTATCTGATATCAGTACATTTATACTCTTACTCTGATCTCTATCTGATATCAGTACATTTATACTCTTACTGTGATCTCTATCTGATATCTACATTTATTCTCTTACTCTGATCTCTATCTGATATCAGTACATTTATACTTACATTCTTACTCTGATCTCTCACTGCATGTACACTCTTTCTCTGATCTCTATCTGATATCAGTACATTTATACTCTTACTCTGATCTCTATCTGATATCAGTACATTTATACTCTTACTCTGATCTCTATCTGATATCAGTACATTTATTCTCTTACTGTGATCTCTATCTGATATCAGTACATTTATACTTACATTCTTACTCTGATCTCTCACTGCATGTACACTCTTACTCTGATCTCTGTCTGATCTCTCAGTACATTTATACTATTTCTCTGATCTCTGTCTGATCTCTCTGTACATTTATACTCTTACTCTGATCTCTGTCTGATCTCTCAGTACATTTATACTCTTTCTCTGATCTCTGTCTGATGTCTCTGTACATTTATATTCTTACACTGATCTCTGTCTGATCTCTCAGTACATTTATACTCTTACTCTGATCTCTGTCTGTTCTCTCAGTACATTTATACTCTTACTCTGATCTCTGTCTGATCTCTCAGTACATTTATACTCTTTCTCTGATCTCTGTCTGATCTCTCAGTACATTTATACTCTTTCTCTGATCTCTGTCTGATCTCTCAGTACATTTATACTCTCTCTGATCTCTGTCTGATCTCTCAGTACATTTATACTCTTACTCTGATCTCTGCCTGATATCTTAGTACATTTATACTCTTACTCTGATATCTCAGTACATTTACACTCTTACTCTGATCTCTTTCTGATCTCTCAGTTCATTTATACTCTTACTCTGATCTCTGTCTGATCTCTCAGTACATTTAAACTTTTACTCTGATCTCTGTCTGATCTCTCAGTACATGTATACTCTTACTCTGGTCTCTGTCTGATCTCTCAGTACATGTACAATCTCACTCTGATCTCTGTCTGATTTCAGCTCGTCAGGTAATCTGGCCATTTTGGTCTTGTTCAGTTGCACACATTGAACAAAATCAGACAATTAAATTGTTAGTCTAGATTTTTAAAATGCCAAATCATCATCAGGTGTAATTTTAAAATGATGACAACCCTAAATATTTTAGTTACTGATAAACTGGATATTTTAATTATTAAGATACTGCCACACAATTTGGATCTGTGTCTATATTGACATACATGTAGTCCATGTGGTTGGGAATTTTCATTATTTTTTTCAGTCTGACTGAAATGAATGGTGTAATGGATAGTAGATACAGACATTTTACTGTACTGTATTATTGCCATCATTTTGCTGGTGTTGAGGAATATGATGGCAATAATGCAGTACAGTAAAATGTTGACAGTATATTAATGTCACATTTCTGTTCTATGTAGTGAAATGACAAATGAACCAACTGTATAGTGGGGCACCACAATTTTACGGGGGCACCACACGTCTTTGGGGGGGCACCACACATCTACTTCATCCCCTCCCCATATTTCCACATCACTACGTACTTAAAGGGCTAGTATGGCAAAAAAAAAACCTGATGTTACCGAAACTGGGGTTAGTAATCTGATAATGAAGCTACTTGATAATATATGCTAACATTGCTAACAAACATTAGATGTCAATAGTCACCAAAACCATTCCCACAAATACATGCCCAAAACGTTTCTCAAATGACATGAAAGTCTTAGTTTAGGTCACCTAGAGTAGGCTAGACTAGAACTAGTTTACCATATCGACACCATAGACAGTCATTTTAGACAACAGATGTTGGATCTGACTCATCAGAGCATCAGTACCATACATAGATAGATAAGCTACAGGGGACCACTAAAATAGTATCATCATGTGAGACTCTCTGATGATGAAGCTATCTGAAAATACATGCTAACAATGCTAAAAACACTAGAAGTCAATAGTCACCCAAATCATTTCCATAAAAAATATGTCTCAAATTGCATGTAGGTCTTAATTTAGGTCACCAAAGCTTGTCTAGAGTAGATTATAAATGTTCTGAATTGAATTGAACTATAAAAATGAACATCATACAGCTGAATGCTGTAGACAGTAATTTTAGACAAAAGTTGTTGGATTTGACTCCTATTCATGACTTCATATAAAGGTATAGAGGACCACTAAAACAAAATCACAAAGGGATTAAAATGCACTGTCACTAACCTCAGTTGGAAGGCTCTGATTGGCTCCGTTCTCCAGCAGAAACTTTACAACCTCCAAGTGGTTCTCCTGCGCTGCCATGTATAAAGGACTGAAACCTTTCTGCAAAGGTGAGATGAAAGAGAACTCACACATCAATGGTTTGCCTGGACCTCAGATACTTAGACTAAGCCCACAGGCTCATTTGTATTGCTATGAAACTTTCACAGACTGACCTGAGACTGGGCATTGACATTGGCACCGTAGTGGACCAGCTCAGCGACAACTTTTTCTTGACCGGCCAATGCAGCAATATGTAGGGCAGTATTCCCTTTCTATAAGAGCAGTAAGAGTACAGAATCATATGGTCAGGTAGAACATGACTGTACATGGATACAGTTGGCTGTGTAATTTAATTAAAGCCTTTCAGGTTGCTCCGAGGTGTTATTTTTAAAAAAAGGGATCAGGCCTTTGCTGTCACTGCACCAAAACTTTGGAATGGTCGTCCAAGTGAACACCCATTAAATTAAAGCTGAAAACATACTTTTATAATTTAGCATTTGGTAGCTGTTAAACTGTGGAACTAAGCTGTGGATTGAAGACTGTTAATGATGATGTCCTATGTGCAGGGTTGCCAGGTCCAGCAAAAATATCCAACCCACTGTCTGTCTAAATATGCCTGTCACAGGTTTGAAGCAAATGGCAAAACAACTATGAGTGTATGACTTAGTATTTTGTTTATAAGAGATTTATTATCAGTCATTAATAATATGGAAACATTAGTATTTATTAGTTCTTTTATGTCAGTTTTATATCCCAGTCAAGAACATTTAATAGTAACATAATTAGCAAAAAAAAAAAAAGAAGAACTGACTTTTTCATTTCACATTTGCAATATTTGCAATATACCTTTTTAACATCATTAGGAACACTTTTAATCCATTATATCAAACCTTTTATATCAAACATTTCCCCCGTTTACCTGGTATATTAGCTAGCGACTGTTTTCTCTTCACGTTCTGTGTCTCTGTCTCTCTCTTCTCTCTCGTCACTTCTGTCTGTCTCTCTCGTTCTTATTGTTGCATTCAATCTTCCAACACCTACTTTTCTTGTTGTTTTTTGGCGGCCGCGGTAATTTTTAAAAGTAGCCCAAAAAATGCACCCCGCCACGCTTGAATTTTCACCCACAACAGGATTTTCAAATAAGCCCAATTTAGCGTGAAAACCGCAAACCTAGCAACTCTGCCTATGTGTGAAGCTGGCTATTACAGAGTGGAAATAGGTAGACAGACAGATAATTTTATTATAAATTTATAATTTATACACAGTAAGAACTCGCAGACAAGCTTTTTTAATGCAGCACTCTTACAAATGGTTCTTCAAAGGCTTTTTAATAAAGAAAATGGTTCTATGCAGAACCATAAACACACAAAGAAACTTCTTGTGGATAAATTATTCTTTCCGTGGTGAAAGGATTTTTCAGATTGATGAAGAAAATGTTGTAGATAGTTCTATACAGAACCGTTTTGAAAATTTGCCCCCAAAAGGGTTCTGCTGTAGTTATGATGTCAAGCTCGGAATAATAGAGGAACCATTTTTAAAAGGTGTGTATATAGAACCATCTACAGCACATTCCTCATCAATCTGAAGAGACCTTTTACCATGGAAATAACTCTTATGTTCTTTGAGTGTTCATTGTGAGAAATGTAGAGTGTATTCTCTCTGACGTAACAAAAAATGAACTTGAACTTGAACTTGAAATAAACTCATATTTGTAGTTGTAAACTCATAGTATTTTTTACTTTTAATGTTAATACTGTTTAAGTAGCAATTTACACAAATTTACACAAAATTTAATTTCTAATAATTTGAGATGCTGGATTTCTGATTTTCATGAGCTATAAGCCAAACTGATCAATATGTGAGTTTTACAGAATAAATAGTAGTTTACCTTTTTGAACTAAATTATAAACAACAATTATATTTTTTTGATGTGGCACTGTATTTCTCATCTTTGAGGACCTCCACATAAAATGTAAATCAGTGGTGTCCATTCGAGTTCAACTCCAGCCTGAATCTAACACACCTGATTCAGGTAATGAAGACTTTCAGGATCATCTGAATATCACAGTCAATAATGTTGGATCTGAACTCTCCAAGTTGGTAGATCTCCAGGACCAGAACTCGGTGCTGATATAAATGTTCTATACCAGTTGACATTTTTGTTCGTCCAATGAAACAAACAATTTAAGAATCTTTATGTTTAAGAGTGTGCTGTACTGTATACTTTCAAATGAAAATGTTACCTTTGTGGTGGTTTCCAGGTCAATCCCATGGTGTAACAGCTCCAGTACCATCTTAACATGACCTTCCTTCGAAGCCAAGTGCAACCCGTTAAGTCCATTCTGCCAACAAGAAGGTGAACAAGAAGTGTTTAAAGCCTTATCTCTAAAAACAGACAAACCCAAGCTCTGTTTCTGTCCCATCTATCCATCACCTGACTCAGAGAGAGAAAGAGAGATGTTAAAAATATCAGAGTAAAACAGACTGTGGAAGCAAGGCCTCTCATTAAGTAATGTCTGGAGAGTCATGCTCATGTCAGGGAGAAAACAGATGGGTAGATATGTCTGTTTTATTTGTTGTTGGTGTATGAAACAGGCTGAATGGCTGACCACTGATGTCCAAATTAAAAACTGGCCTTGCTTTTCTTACTAGTGTAAGTCAATAGGATCCCTAAAGAACTGAAACTTCCCATCTGTGAAACATGGTGGTGGTATCATGGTTTGGGCCTGTTTTACTGCATCTGGGTCAGGATGACTTGACGTCACTGATGGAACAATGAATTCTGAATTATATCAGACTTCTGAAAGAAAATGTCAGGACATCTGTCCATGAACTGAATCTCAAGAGAAAGTGGGTCATGCAGCAAGACAACAACCCTAAACACACAAGTTGTTCTACCAAAGAATGGTTAAAGATGAGTGAAGTTCGTGTTCTTCACCTTAATCCAGAAGAAACGTTGTAGGACCTGAAGCAAGCAGTTCATGGATTCCTCCAAGCTAAACAGACAGATCTGCAATTTCCTTCAGGAATAATAAAGTTTAACTAATCTAATCAAATATAAACAATTTGGCTGCAAGTTAAGTAAGTGTAAATTTTACAACTCAGAAGAAAGAGATATGACAGTGGTTAGACATGACAATGGAGGGGGTCAATATAGTGGTAAAGGTAGTAAATAGTCTGGTAAATTGACTGACAACTAATTCTGCTGCGCATGCCACCTTATTAGTGTATTCTTGCCATACCCACTTTTTTCGGATGTGCTGTTAGTGGTAGTGGTGGTGTTCTGAGTTCTGTGTTTGTATGTATTTGTTTTGGTCTATTTTTTGTTTTTCAAAATTGTTCTGTGTTTAATGTATCAAAATCTTAAAAACCAAAAAAAAAATATATAGTTAATGTCTCATTGCATTTAAATAAGAACTCATGGAATCAATTTATAGACCAGAATGTGTCTAAACTTTGGACACAAAGCTGCACCTTTGTCAGATATAACAGCTGAACACACTCGTGACATTCTTTCTACAACAGACATCAAACATTTTTCAGACAGTTCTTCACTAATCTGCTGCAGAACGTCACATAAATGTTGGCTCTTGTAGGTTTGCTTTGCTTTTCACTTCATCCCAAATCAGCTGGATGGGGTTTAAGTCTGGAGACTGTGCTCCACTCCATGTTTTCAAGCTGACCATCTTGTTGTTTTTTCCTGAGGTAGTTCTGGTAGAGCTCGGACTTACGTTTTGGGTCTTTATCTTGCTGTAGGATGAACTCCTGACATTTTATAAATAAATATATATAAAATTATATATGTACAACTTAAATACATAAAATATATAGATCCCAAAAAAACTAATACAAGTGAAAAGAAGCTGCTTCAAACAAATTTGACCAAAAAGTACTACAGCAAACACCAACATCCAAAAAAAATGTACACTACATTTAGTACATTTCTGATAAATCCCTGGAAACTTTTCTAAATCCATTGGGGACACATGAGCTTCTCCTATTGTTTCTCTGGTGGAGCAACTAACCCTGCCATGTGGAGGCTGTAACCTACTGTAGCTTGGTTAGCTATCACTGTTTCCTTTAATGTATGCGCTGTATTACAGCCACAGAGAGGGAGATTTGAATAATATCTTACACACAACAAAGTTTAGAAAAAATATTCCAAAAGAATCTTATGGATGAATCTGGAGAAATATCCAAAAGTGTACATGCTGTCAAATGAGCAGTAAAGATGATCAAACCTGGGCTTCTTTAAGTGCACAAATATCTGGACTACATTTAGTCTGCATTAGTTATTGCTTTACTCTCTATCATCTCAATATAATTAAGGAACAGCATCAGTGTGTGTGAGAATGTGTGTGTAACTCTAGTTGGCCATAGGGGGGCTCTGCTCTGTTAGCCACTCTGGAATCCCCTCATACTGCAGTGTCACTGTACTCTATACTGCAGCTGTACAGGGCATGCGCAGAGAGAAAGAGAGGGGGAGGGTTTAGCGAGGGATAGAAGGAGCATTGGGGATGATGGGGAAGCTTAATGGCAGAGATTCACAATTCAGCAACACGTGTTTGCTCATCTTTTCATCCCCAAATGGAGGTGTTCAAGGCCAGAATGCATATTAGCGAATTGAGATGCCGAGTGTGATTTTATAACTACAGTATAGAGTGAAACTCTACTGAAATAAAGCCAAATACATTCACTACAGAGTGCTGGAGTCTATATTAGATAAGAAAAGAGAAATAACATCCAGTATGAGAGAATATAATGTAAAGAGGAGGAGGTCTCGTGGTTCAGAGCCACATTAATAAAAGGACAAAAAGAAGCTCAATATTATTCTGGAGCTACAATTCTGTTTAATTTTGCAAAAATGTATATCTGTATTTATGTCTATCCTTCATCCACCCATCTATATATCCATCAGTTCATTCATCAATTCATCCATCTATCCATTCACCCATCAGTTTGTTCATCCATCTTTCTGTCCATCAATTTGTCCCCCCTTCCATCCTTCCATCAGTTCATTTATCCATCCATCTGTCCATCTGTCAATTCATCCACACATCTGTCCAACCATCCAGTCATTATTCCATCCACACATCCATCCACCCATCTATCTGATAGTCAGTGCATCGATCAGTTCATTCATCTATCCATCCACCCATGAGTTTTCTTCATCCATCCTTCTGTCCATCCATCAGTTTATCCAAAAATCTATCCATACATTTGTCTGTCTGTCCATCCACCCATTAAGCAGTCCACCTATTTGTCCTCCCTTTACATCCTTACATCAGTTCATTTATTCATTCATTCATTTGTCCATCTTTCAGTTCATCCACACATCTGTCCATTCATTTGTCTGTCCATTCACCCATCCATTAATTCATCCATCTGTTCATCTTGCGATCAAATCATCAGTACATCCATGCATTCATCCATACATCTGTCTGTCTGGCAGTTCATCCATTCATCAGTCCATGCATCCATACATTTGTCAGTCTGGCAGGGCATTCATTCATCAGTTCATCCATCCATCCATCGGTCTGTCTGGCAGTGGATCCATTCATCAGTTCATCCATCCATCCATCCATCCATCTATCGGTCTGTCTGGCAGTGCATCCATTCATCAGTTCATCCATCCACCCGTCAGTTTGTTCATCCATCCCTCTGTCCATCCATCAGTTTGTGCATGCATCTATCCATACATTTATCTGTCTGTCCATCCATCCATTAAGCTGTCCACCCATTTGTCTCCCTTACATCCTTACATCAGTTCATTTATTAATCCATCTGTCCATCTATCAGTTCATCCACACATCTGTCCATCCATTCATCTGTTCATTCATCCATCCATCAATTCATCCATCTGTCCATCCTTCTATTCAATTATCAGTCCATCGATACATCCATCTCTCTGTCTGACAGGGCATCCATTCATCAGTTCATCCATCCATCCATCTGTCTGTCTGGCAGGGAATCCATCCATCCATCCATTGATCTATGTATTATAAATATCTGAGCATGGTACATCTTCAGTGAAGTTCCTTATTAAAAACACTTCATTTTACAGTTTAGCATTTTTATTATCGGATTAGTTTCAATATCATATGATCATCAAGGCTTCAGTGTCAGTCCAGGAAGTGAAAAAGCCAAAGTGGTATCATGCCTCCTTCTGCAGTCAGTGGGTTGGCTATCTGATCCTCAAACAGGTAATTCTACTAGATTCTTATATAAACTGTGTTATTCTACCCGACTGCTTCATCTTTGACTGTTTGCAAAGACACACTGCAGCTCAGTGTAAGACACCATTATTTACTGTAATCACATTATACACATTCATTCACCTGCATGATTAGCCTGTATAAAGACATACTACTATCACTGACAGATCACAATGGTGTGTGTTGTAAAGTGTGGAGGGGGCATACCTGCTATTATCAGGTGTTTTCCATTTAATGACAACTACACTGAATAAACACTAATACTAATAACAAAGGCTTGTGTCAGTTTTTCTGTGAATGTGTGTGTGTGTGTGTGTGTGTGTGTCTGTGTGTGTGTGCGCAGACTGCAGGCATACAGAGTGGGTGTTCATTTCCAGTGTTTTGAATGCTGGCAGCCAGCCAGACATGCACCAGTCCATTCACCAACGCATCTCCAAGCACTAAACATAGCAATGTACTGCAGCTATTCTTCAACATCACCATCAGTTATTCTTAGCCTTAACTTTGTGCTCTGATGTAAGTCAGTACCAGAAGCCTGGACAGTGAGCATGTTTTTAAAAAAGAAGAAGACATGCTGGTATCATTAATTACAGCCATTTACTCATTACAGCACAGAACGCATCACAGCAATGACAGGGTAAACACAGCTGCACTGGGAGACCCGGGAAACACGGGTGAATAATACACACACATGCACACACCCACATACAGAGAGAGAGAGAGAGAGAGAGAGGCACACATTGAATTACTACTAACTTGCCATTATTATCCAAATATACATTTTAGACAATTTGATCCAGTTTATTTCCTGTGTTTTTGAAATACTGGTTTGCATTCAGACAACAAAATGTTGCATTTTAGCTTAACATATGTCCACCAACTGGTTGAGATGGCCCTATGAAGTTTGAGTTAAATTTAACACCCTCTACATATAAGATGTAGTGACTCAAATGTGCTCTACCAAAACAACCAGCAGAACATTAAAGGGTTAAAAAAACTTGAATGTGGTTTGATTTAACTGCTGCTTGTCCTCCATAAACTAATCATTTTAGTCAAAATGACAGCATGGAGATGCACACACACACACACACACACACACAATGCAGGTGTGACAAGGCCTGCTCTCACCTGATTGGCTGTGTTGATGTCTATTCCGTTTTTGATATGGTCCAGAGCCTTGTCTAGATTACCTGAGCGAGCAGCACGCAGAAAGCTGGTTGCAGCATCCGCCTGAGAGAGAGAGAGAGAGAGAGAGAGAGAGAGAGGGAGACACTGTTTTTAAATTGTTTAGTACTTTAATAGGAGTGTAGGGAAATACAGTGGTAACCCTACTTATGAGCATCCCTAGTGACGAGTACTCCAGGTAACGAGTCAAGATCTGGGAATATTTTTGTTCCAGGTAACGAGTAAAATTCCAAGTAACGAGTAGCGTAAATTAGTTCAAGTATGCCAACCGCTAGGTTGTAGCATCTTCTAGATGCTAGCGTAGAAGAAGAGGTCAGTCATTACCTTTGACTGCTGTCCAGTGAAAGTGAAAGTGCTAGTGAAAGCGACACAAAGATAGCAAAAGGTAGTGAACAAGAAAGTTAGATACATTTTACTTTTACTTTTCATATGATAAGTGTAACCATGCCATACACGTACGCCCGTCCTCCTGTCCTCTTTAGCCGCCAGCCTACACGAGCGTCATCACGTTTATGTTTTAAAAACCCATATAAACACATTATTTACATATTAAAGTATACTGTATATTGACCGGCTGACACAGATTAATCAGTTTTACATGTATTCTTATGGGGAAATTGCATCCAGCTAACAAGCAAACCGGCTAACGAGCTCAGCTCCTGCACGGATTAAACTCGTAAGTAGGGTTACCACTGTATCAGTATGCTTGAGCATCACAGATATTTTGAAAATGATCAAATCTTTAAAAAAAACTGTGTTGATTTTTATATTTGTGTGTTGTGTTTGAAACCCCAATCACTAGGTGTCAGTGTTGTAAGATCTTCAGCAATTAGACTCTTCCACTCAAGTAAATAAGCAGCAAAAAGGCGCACTGCTAACTTTAGCATTAGTAAATCTAGCTGTTTTTCTAAAACATACAGTCGATGTTATTTTAAAAACCCCACAATTTTTTTTAAATGTGCACTTTAAATGTACAATGACATGACACAGAAAATAAACTACAAATACAAAAACCGTACAATAAGGTGCTAATTTTGTTCACTTTTTAAACACCACACTCAGCTGTGAGGTGTTGTAACAGAACTAATGGTATTACAGCATTTGATCCAGTTTATTACTTGTGGTTACTATGAAGCTTTACATTCAGACAAGGAAATTTTGCATTTCCAGTGACCTCTAGTGGAGGTTCTTTCACTTAAAAAACCTCTACCGATTGGTAGAGATGGCACAATCACATTATGTTAAGTTCAACACCTTCAAAAAGATATAGTGACACCAAATGGTTGATCATAATGTTAAAGGGTTAAAGGGTTTAGAATATTAAACCCTGGTTTATTCCATTGCAGTATGGCTAAGAGAGACTATTGGAAATACATAGTGTGTTTCAAATGTTCATAAAAAGGCTTATAAAAATCAGCCACTTGTGCTGTAAAGAAAAAGCCGTAAAAATTTATGAATGTCGTATCCCAACTGATTAGCGCAGTATTGCTGGGTGTGGGCTACAGCAAAGGCTGCTGGGACTGGGGAGGTCTGCTGTGCTATATGAGAAGAATGTACAGCTTCAGGGCCAAACACACTGCAGCTCAGAAACTTCAAAATGAACCAGTAATCAGTTACAAGGACCTCTGATTTTCTTCCTACTAGTGGCATACATGATGTTGAATTCCAGTATGCATGATAACAATGATTTACCAGCGTCTTAAGAGCTCCATCTGCACTCAAACCATAATTTCACATCCCTGTCTGTGCTTGATCATTTTTAAATGTAGCTTCACCATTCAATCAGATCCCCAGTGGTTTTTAAATAGTGCTGCAGTGTATGTTTTGCAATTATTTGGCAACCATGGTTCATATTGTTCCAGTAATTATAAGTGGGAAAAAAAAGAGGAGAGTTAAAAAATGGTCCAAAATGACCCAGAATAGTATCTCATCACATGGAGGTGTAATAAAGCTAAAAAGCATTTTTCCATTCACAGTACAGTTAGGATCAGGGACAGTGTTAATGTTAGATTAGATGTTAGCCCTGGACAGTTTTCATGGCATTTTAGTTTATTGTAATCATCAGTGATTAGTTGGCAAATTACACAATAACATTTAAAATTCTCCTACATTCTTAAAAGAAATGGTTCTTTAAGGGTTCTTTGGTAAAGAAATTACTTCTATATACTGTAGAACCAGTATATAGATACACAATCATTAATATAACTAAAGTGATTCATATTTATATAAATTTATATATGTGAGTATTTCAATCAAAAATTCAGCTGTAGTCATATAATCTTGATCATTTTACAGTGCTCTCTTCTGAAATGCCTGCTTTTATACATGCATACTGAGGTTTTGGTTTGATTTGACAGGTTCTGCAGGGTTTTGTATCAGATCTTCGCTCGTTTGGTCCTGGACCGCTGTGTCATTCTCTGTAAGGTGCAGGTGGAATACTAAGCGAGGGACCACAAGTAATTTCATAAACCTATTTCTCACAGAGTCCTGCTGACAGCACAGAAAAAGTCATCTTTCATCACGACAAAAACGCAGAGAGCAAGCATGTAGCGTAGTGCATGTAGCATCACACCTAAAGCTTTCACCTCAAACACTACAAAAATCATTACAGAGTATCAGTTTAGTGTGTTATATTGCTAACTAGCTTTCCTAATCATCCTCTTCCTGCACTAACTTGCCCGTTCACTCGCTCATCTTCTTCAGTGTACAGTCATAAAGTGTGGTCTCTCACTTATAATCATTAGCTCTGGTGACATAATGTAATAAGACCTTGAAGAGAAAATGTTTCTACCACATGGAAGCTGTCCATGCTTGTTCTTTCTCAGCTTCTAGTGCTATTGTCTGATGTAGTGAATGAACATTTGAATTCACGTGGCTCCAGTACATCTACAATTTAAAACATTGTACAAAAATGTAATATATTCCCTATAGTCCCTATTTTTTGGGCTCTCTGCGGAAATGTCCCAGTTTTTAACTGTGAATTAAAAAACATCAAAAAGACCTAAGAAAGACCTGGCAGCAGAAGGGCTGAACACTCATGTTGTGTGTTTTGGCCAACAAAGGGAACTCTAACCACTTCAACTACATGCTCGCCTAGTTTTTAGAGAATACTGCAGTGTAAAACTCAACAAGAATGAAGGAAGTGTCAAAAGAACCCCAAAAATGTCAAAGGTAACCCAGAGATTAAAAGTAGGAGTGGGGCTACTGGACTTGAATCATACTACCACATGACAGACATACAATATCCATCCATCTATCCATCCATCCATCCATGATCTTTTCCTCTTAATCCTGATCAGGGTAGCAGTTACTCTCTACCCTGATTACAGACTATCCTAGCCAAGCCCAGGACAGGGTGCCACTCCATCACTGAGTGAGATGTATAATAATGAATGTATATATAATTTATAATAACTCGTATGGGTGTGTAATCTGCATGAATGTAGACTAACATGTTTAACATTTTTAATATTATCACATTTCTAGCCATCTATATATGATGTACGTTGATAGCAGTAATAAGCCAGTTTTATCAGTTGGTCTTAATTTTTTTTTAATAACTACTACTGACAGGTATTAATATATATTTACAATCCTACTGGTGATGAGTAGCAGCAGTTTTATTATTATTATTATTATTATTATTATTATTATTATTATTATTATTATTATTATTATTATTATTATTATTATTTATATAATTAATATGATTAATTTCAGTATTAGGGGATTATGAGACCAAAATGATCCGAAAAGTGATTAATTAATTATTTTGTGAAAAATTGTTAGTACTTCCACTTGTAATTTCTCAGAGGAGGGAGAAAAACACTGATGTGGTGACTTTAGACTGAAATAAAATCACAGAGGAGCCAAATAGAGCTTTTGTATCAAATAGCATTAGATTGTCCAGGTTATTCTTGCTAGTACATGTGTACCTCCACATCAAGGTTTCTTTCACAGTTTCTTTCACAGGTTTTCAAACTGTTGACAAAATAATTGGCTCATTTTATTGAGGGTAGATCTTCATACGTTGAGGCAAACCCATTCATATTTCAATTGTGAGCTTCTCTGACAATGTCTCAACCTGGATAATGAAGCAATATACTCAGCACTCAGCAAAATTTGGTGAGGAGCGAATTAGCCAAGTTGCAGCTGCAGGATTATTAGGAGCCCATGATCAATAAAGGCCATGGAAGATAATTTGGCCAGTGCAGGGAGGTTAACGCCTCTGCTCGCTCTGACGAATGTCATGAGAATTTTAATGAGCTCAGAAACCTTGGAGCAGTCTATAATGTGTGTTTATTGCATTTTCTCTTTCCTCACTATTGTGTGTAGCTCAGTGTGCAAAGGCAGGTCTTCTAGAAAATATGTTTCAGCTATAGTTTATATCAGAATCCATCATATCTACAAGAATCTGAAAACAGAGGTACTGAGGTCAGAATTATATGAAATTATTTTTAAAGCAGCAATCAGTGATTTTTACAAAAAAAATACCACAAAAAATTTGCAATATTTAAGTCATTATTTATCATTTTTACAATGCGTACAACTATTACATAAACAACAGGAAAAAAGCCAGATTGGTGACTGGTTGAAAATGGCTGGGAAAACTGGTAATGTACAACATGGCGTCTGAGTCCCACCATTCAAGAAAAAGAGCAATCAGCTTGCAGCTGCACCCTTTTTGTGGAGTTATGTGGATGTATAATAGCTTGAACAGCCTGAAAACTTTTTTTTTTATATTGAATCAAACACTACAATTTATATTCTTTATTTTTGTCAGATTTTTCCAAATCTGTTTTTGACATGTTTCTATGACTTTTCTATACTGTATATATAAAATCATGTCACCATGGATTTATTCATAGGGACGAGGGCTGTGTGCGTACGTGCAGTGCTATATGTGTGTGTGTGTGTGTGTGTGTGTGAGATTATATAATTTCCCCATTAAAAATATAAGAGCCTAATGTTGTAAAGATGGCAATAACTAAGTTTATTTGTCCTGAATGAACCACATTATGTTCCACAGAGATGGGGCATCCACGTAAAAAAAAAAATCATGTACAAAATCCCTCATACATCCAGGCCACTAGGTGTCAGTATAATGTTTCATAACAAGAAGAAGTACCACTGGAGAATATTGCTGATTGTTCCTTTAAGCTGACCAGAGTTATTTTCCACAGAACATTTTTTCACAGTCACAATTATAATTTTGCAATAAACAGACTGTGGAAACTCGAGCTGTGTCGGTTATCAGTTTGGAGCTACCAGAAAGCAGAACAGCTAGAGGGGACTTTTGGCCACTTTAGGCTTGTGCTTTAATAGGTGAACAAAATTAACAAAATCAGACAATGAAATTAGTTATAGTAATTATTTATATGGTAATTAATCATGAGCTAATTTTTCATGATAGAAACAGGCCTAAGCGGGGCCAAAGCATCTTACAACAGTTTTACACTTAAATCTTTGCAAGCATCTAATATCTTTGTACCCATCTGCTTGCCACACTCCAAATTAGCAAACACCTGGAGCATGGTTGTGAGTGTGTGTGTGTGTGTGTGTGTGTGTGTGTGTGTGTGTGTGTGTGTGTGTGTGTGTGTTTTGTCTTCCTTTATCATATTCTCTGTCTGAGAGGCAAACAAAGATAAGAGGATGAATCTGCAAGAAAAGCAGCACTATCAACTAGCCAGGATGTGGAAAAAAATGTTCATATGGATACTGGTGTCTCCTTCAAATGCAAATCCCATATCAATAGCTATAATAATTTCAACTAATCTTCATTCAAATGTCCTCTCAAACACATCCTCTGAATTCATAACAGCTGTTGTCTTCACTCACCTCCTCTGTCAGACACTTCTCTTCCATACCATGTACTTCTACTCTCTCCTCCCTCTTTGTTTTTCCTCAGCTGCCAGCAGAAGCATTTTTCATTTTGCACTACTTTTATGACTCCCAAGCATAGTCAGTGAGAACAGAGCTCATTAAAATAATCCAGGAGCTCATCAGAAGGCAAAACAACTGTTTCAGGAAGAGACAACATCATTTTAAATAAATGTGTAAAACCATGCAGACATAACAATTTAACCTGTATAAACTGAAAAAAATCTAAGAATTTAAAGATTCAGAGCCAATCAGTGTCCAATAAACTGCAATAATATCCTGTTTTGAATTCACTGTTTTTGTGATGTCACAAAAAACAACACATTTTCTATCTCATGCAAAAGTTTGGAATCAGCATATTTTGAACAAAAAGGAAATAATTCATGTTATTATTTATATTTTGGTTGATTTTGCAATTTTACATCAATTTTACAATAAATAATTCAATAATAAATTAAATAGTGACAAATTAATTTGTTTTTTAATGACATGTTATTTAGCTTAAAAGAAAGAAAAACCTAGCACACAAACCCAACACAGCTATCTGAATATGCATTCATATTCATAAGAAGAGGAGCATGAAGGAGCATGTCTACAGAGAACTATCATTTGACCTGAGTGAACACAGGTCAGCCACAACACAGTGGTCAAAGTCAAGAACTGTATCTTGCTCAAAAGGCCAAAGATGCAATAGAGAGAGAAGGTAAGTAAAGAAGCCATACAACCACAAAGCATTACATAACAGCTGCCAGAGAGTGGAGAATAAAGAGCTGAGAGTGCAGCAATGAGCACGCAGGTGTTTACTCATATTCCTGCACTGGCCTCCCTCAAGCTTGAGTGCAGCCAGCACTCAAAATTATAGCAACAGCTTTCAATAGCACAGAACTGACCACAGCACTGAAGCTTAAACTCAACAGGTTCTTTCAGCAATTGGTTATAACCATTCAGGAAGCTGTTTACATGAACAGGATTACAAAACAGGATAGATTCCAGTACAGCTTTTTACGTGGAAACTAGTACGGACATCTTCTCTGTATATTCCATTGATAACTATGGATGCCCAGACTACACAGAATGAACCTTTCCATACTTAGTGATGCTATGATATGTTATCAAGTTTGCCCACCAGACCTGAGGATCTGAGTCCATCAGTTTACTGACTGTTCTGCATGGACCCCATAATTCACCAAGCTGTGCAGGAGTTCCCAATCCTTGATCTACTAGTGCATCTCCAAAAACGATTGAATGATTACATTCAAAAAGGTGAGCAGGGCATTTGATGAATGAACTTTTATAGTGGTGGTGTGACATTGTAGATCAAAGGATGTTGGTAAGATGGCAGACATAGTGCATCAGAGGTTGGCATACATTCATTACACATAAAGTGACTGTCATGAAAGCCAGAGGACCTGAATGAGGAGAGCAGTTTATAATCACAAGACGTTTATATAACAGGACAATCCAAAGCCATATATCCGAAATAACAGACGAAAGTCAGCAACATGGCAACTTGATTTTTATTGAGTACTTTACATGGTAAGATGTCATCATTAGCAAACCAAGCAGACTAGTAATGTTACCATAGACACCTGAATATTATTTTTTAAAAATTCAATATATCACCTCGCTTCAATATAACAATATAGAGTAATTGAATCATAACAGCTGTATCATGATATGTATTGTATCGCCACGTTCTTACACATCCATAGTAAATGTGCTTGTGCCTAGAACTTTGGATGCAATGTGAGCTCAGACCATCAATGGACAATTTTACAATGCAAACAGGCCTAGTGTGATTACATCCATGGATATGTGCTGTCACTGTGGTCAGAGCATGTGCACAGGCCCTAAACGCTGGACACTAGGTCTGGAAAAACAGACATGCTTCATTTGAGCCACAGTTAGCTTAACACTCTGGCAATCTGACGACCCCTGAGGCTGTGAACATGCTTATGTGGCCACTGGAAGAAATTCAAACGAGGACAACATCTCATCAGCAGTGGCTCCAGAGGAGGTGAGATGAGGTGATGCCAAGTCATCTGACTAGGCAGATATCTGTACACACAAGCCAATTAAGGAGGTGCACTGTTGTAAAGACTCAAGTCTGTTCAGCTCTATTGAGAGAGAGACAGATGGGTGGAGAGAGAGAGAGAGAGAGAGAGAGAGAGAGAGGCTAGTTAACTACTGTATATAGTTAGACTGAATGGGGTACTGAGGGAATAAGCCTACTACTGCTGCTGGCAATCAGCACAATCTCATGATATCATCCAAGCCTGAGTGCGAGAACTGCGACTTAATTAAGTTCATATAATCCCTGATGTATTCTTGGTATGGGGACAGACTAAAGTGCAAGTGGAACTGATTGGAATTAGCAGTGATGTCATCGTTTCTATGTAAGTAAGAACTCGTAATTGAACCAATGAGCAGCCCAGCTGTGAATAAAGTTCAAAGTCACTACAACAATTCACAATTGATGTCTCTCTTAGACACACACATACACACACACACCAGAAATAGCCCTACAGACGTCACGAACAGCCAGGCACCAGTAGGGCGAGTGTGATGAATCTCAGTAATGAACCCTCCTGGGTTTACTTTGAGACCCACTTCTACAGAAAAAGAACCTAAATAGTTGCACAGAGGCACCTGATAAAGCTCACAGCTTGAATAATAGTAGCAGGTAGCAGTTCACCCATATGAGAACTGTAGCAGATGTGGATATCCACTTTTTAACATACAGTCATATGCACATTTACAAGTTTTGCTAAAATTATAACAGAAAACTAATTATTAACTTTGATTAATAAGGTAATAGTAAGTAATAGTAGTAGTAGTAATAGTAGTAATAGTAAAAGTAATAGTAGTAGTAGTAATAGTAAT
>BRDA01011148.1:0-13418 GCA_036984385.1 Crenuchus spilurus | reverse complement strand
AAAACCCCTCAAAATGTACACTACCTGTCAAAAGTTTTAGAACATTTCTGGTGTGCACCTGGTTGGTCAGGTGTTCATCTACAGCAAGATAATGACCCAAAACATCAGTCCAAGCTCTGCCCGAGCTACCTCAGGAAAAAACAACAAGATGGTCAGCTTGAAAACATGGAGTGGAGCACAGTCTCCAGACTTAAACCCCATCCAGCTGATCTGGGATGAAGTGAAAAGCAAAGCAAACCTACAAGAGCCAACATTTATGTGATGTTCTGCAGCAGATTAGTGAAGAACTGTCTGAAGAATGTTTGATGTCTGTTGTAGAAAGAAAGTCACGAGTGTGTTCAGCTGTTATATCTGACAAAGGTGCTACTTTGTGTCCAAAGTTTAGACACATTTTGGTCTATAAATTGTTTCCATGTGTTCTTAACCATACACACACTTTACTGAACACAACACACACATTAGATGGCAGTGAACAGTGGGCAAAGTCTAAACCATATCCCAATTCTACCCTAAACCCTAAGCCCTAAGACTAAACCGAACCCTAGTTTTATAAGCATAATGCTTATAGTAAACCTGTCTGTATCCCACAATAAACAGTAAAACAATCCTTTTATCATTGACCTCTTACACTCGTTCTCCTGAACCTCTAACAATGGCAGAGTTGTTTTCATAGACAGATATTAAGCCTATATTCAGGAATAGGCCTTATTCCTCGTTAGAAAAGCAACAGTTAGTCTTGTTTTGTTTCTGTGCCTTTGAAATTTAAGCCCCATCTTAATCACCAGTGTGGTCTTGTCGTAAAGTGGCCACAGTGGACATTTCATTAAGCATTTGGGTTAACCCCATTCTGACCTCTGCACTCCATATTTCTCTCATTACATTACCCTCCACCTGCTGCATCCTACTCTCAGCCACTCTGCTGCCCCTAGAGGTGGAAACGTGCCACATCACTCCATCATCACAAAACACAAGTGAACATTCCAGAACGCTGCACTGTGCTGATCCAAACATGAGCACATTTAGCCTGAGACTGAGCATACAGCAGGGGCACAACAGCAGGAGCTCAATTTCTACTGGATTCTCTTCTGAGACAACATATACATACACACTCAAAGACATGAATCACATCAGCGCAGGCAGCATGTTCATGAATGAATGTAGTAGTGAATACAACAAAGATGGTGAATTAAAAAAAAAAAAAACAATACTGTGACCAGCAGATATTACTTATCATTACAGCACTCAGCAATCCAATAATAGGCTCCCCGCACAGGATCTGACTGAACTGGCCTACAAAAGCAAAAGCAAGAATACTTACAAGCTGTTTACATGTAAATAAATATACTTCTGTACTGTTATGTGATGTATATTATATACTGTGATGTATAGGTCATCTGAATTTGTACAAATCATCTGAATTTGCATGCCAAATATTTTTCATACAGTAACATGAAATACAAAATGTTGTAAAAGAACCCTTCAAATTAGCCCATGTTTAATGATTTGTAATATAATAACACTGTCAGCAATGGTTTAACTTAAGATCCAAATGAACTCTGAAAGTGAAGAACACATGTGATGCTGGCGGCGACATGATAACAAGGGGCATGACTAAGGTGGAGTATAGGCGGATACAAAAGGTAAACACAAGCACATGGCATGTGACATGGGCCAAAGCACAGAATGAAAACAAATGCACAAGCAAATCTGGACCTGGACCAGAACCTGGCAACCACATGCTTACAGCTTACTGCTGAACACTAACAATTTACAACTTTTAGATTTTTAATCCCAGAAATTGAAAAAAATCCCAGAAATCCCACATTTTCAGGCTGCACAGCACTAAAGGGACTTGATGTATGATGTATGCAATTCAGATTTGTACCACAAGAGGTCACCCTTCAGCAGGACAAATGCTCAGTGCTCAGTTCTATTTGCTTGGGATCAGTAAAGACATACATTGCTCTTTTGCACACATGGTTTATTTGAAGCAAAATCTTTAACAACTAATTAGGAGCTACTTGAGTAGCATTCATATGACTCCATCTTTTGTGTATATCATAGAAAATAAGAAAGTAATGAAGTGTATGGAATAGACATTGGTCTTGCCAAGGTTAAAACTAATTTTCAGTCAGACAATCTGAAACTTACAGTTTATATCATGTTACATTTGTTGGCAAATGTACTGTTGGGAGTGTTGCCCAAGGACCCTTACTGGTATAGTGTTGTGTACATGCCTGGACTGGGACTGAATCCCAGTCTGCCATGTGGAAAGTGGTGTTGTTACCTACTACACTATAAAAAACTGTTATATAACAGCAATTATAGGTATGCCACATTTCATATTCTTGTTTGTTTTCCCTGCCAAAAAAAAACCCTTATTAACTACAGACACTACAGCGTTATGTATAATGTGACCTTAAGACAACAACAGCAGCTTTTCATACAAAATGTGCCCTCAGGCCAAAGCTCAGGCCTCAGTGTTGTTCATGTAGACACATTTACATTCACACACACCATTGTCAGTACAGAGACAGGTGTCATATTATGAGGCCAAGGCCATTTGCCTCAGGAAACAGTCAATACATACAGAAAAAATTTATATAGTGCATTAAAAATACATTTAAAACCATTTATCTTGGCAGCAAGTCTAATACCATATTAGAATAAATACAAATGTCATTAATATTGTGAAAAGTAAGGAGCATTTCTAGCTACTGTGTTTGGTTCCAGATGTTCTCTTACAAAAACATGTTGGCATACTTCACATCAATACTTACTGAATTGATGCTGCAGTATTTATTCTAATATTGGTGTTTATTCTTATTAAATAAATCCTTACTGTCCATATAAATTACATTTTCTCAATTGCCTAACACTAAATATAATGCATTCAGAATAATCTATAAATAATTGAACAGTCTCATAATGACCAGTGCTTGTCTTTTCATCCTCTGTTTCAGTGCACTGTGTTTGAAATAAATGATTACTTTCAGCTGGATAATGAGCCTGACTGCAAAAAGGGTTCAGGAATGAGATTGTGGAACATCCCCGTTCTACAGATCTCAATCCGATTAAGCATCTGTGGGATGTGATGAATGAGGGATCCACGGTGGACTCACCTTGCACCTTACAGGACTTAAATGGTCTTCTGGTAGAACGTCTTTAGAGGTCTTGTGGAGTCCAAGCCTCAGTACATCAGAGCTGTTTTAGCAGCACACAACGGGGTTTTAATGTTATGGCTGACTGGTGTGTAATCCTCATATCATTAGCTCCCAAAAAAGATAGAGAACACAATTTTATCAGTTGTCTGTTGTAATTAAAGTATCAGAAATTGGGTGATCTTATGGCTGAAAATCTGAACAAATTACTAAACTGGTGATCTAGACCTAGAAGTCCACAACAACAAATTATGTTTCAAATAAATATTTCCAACATTGTCAATCATCCTTTGGACACCTGGTTTATTCAAAGCAAGGTCTTTAATATGCAGCTCAAAATAGGCAAAAATGAACAACTTGAGTGGAAAGTATTCAGCTTTCTCATTATATGTGCTAGTTGAGGGAAGTTTTGGTTATGTAACAGTTACGCTATTTGAGTGACTATTGAGTTCTAATGTTGGGTAACAGTGTTAGCCTCCCAGCTCACTGGTTTACAAACTAAAGAAGACTTACGGTGAGTTCAAAATTGTGTAAATTAGATTTTGCTTTTGCTAAATTACCCCTTTAAAGGGCTGGATCAGAGCAACAAAAGAGAAATGCCCAACAACAGATGCATATGGGTTCTAGACATCAGGCCATCACTGAGTATAAGTGAGAAGAACTAATGTTGTTGTGCAATTACAGAGTTCAGAAACAGAAAGATGTTCATTCTTAGAACTCAAATTATGGTTAATAAAATCTTGTGTGGTGTGTAATAATAAGCAAAAAGGTAATCTATGCATACTTTCATGCATTACAACAGTGCATGCATTAATTGTACATAGCCTATCTGTCAGTGAACTGGGTAATTATAGTAAGCTGGATAAAAACAACACCATCATCAACACCAATTTCCTGCTGACTCTGCTGGACACGCCTGGCTACCCTGACAAATAGCACTTTAGGCATCTCACGGAATATTAAAAAACTCTTAAAAGTGCAAAGTTTCATTTTGCCATGGACTTTTCCATTGGGGAACTGATTATTCAGGTAGTGTGAAAATACAATTTCATAAGAAAAATCAGTGAGTATGGTTCATTTAAGGGTCAACATATTTGACAAGACACCATATTGAATATGTGCCTTTAAAAAATGTTTAAAAATCCATTTCACCAGCTCATTGTAAGCAAAATAATACAGAGCCTCTAAGGTCCCATAGTTAGAAGAAAAAAAAGGTAATGACATTGCTTTCCCTCGCAAATGTTTTACGCTCTCTCGCAAATCCCTCTCAAATGTTTTACGTTCCCTCGCAAATCCCATGACAAAATCCATGTTTGTCAGACAGCAGTCATGCTACGACCAGAGGTCATCAATGACACTGCCTGCATTAGACTGCGGTAAAGTTAGCTTAATATTGGACATTCGTTTGATATGCGTAATTACGCTTTTCTTCAACAGTAAACAAAACACAGATTTACCAGTACAGTTACAGTTCTGAGGTGAAATAAATAAAGACAACAAATTACAACCACAACATTTACTAAAATTCACTTGTTATGAAGAAGCCAGGG
This sequence comes from Crenuchus spilurus, assembly GCA_036984385.1. Classification (NCBI taxonomy): domain Eukaryota; kingdom Metazoa; phylum Chordata; class Actinopteri; order Characiformes; family Crenuchidae; genus Crenuchus; species Crenuchus spilurus. The sequence continues at coordinate 8,707 of BRDA01011148.1, read as the reverse complement.
CACAGTAACTTTGTGTTTGTGCTTCGGTTACAAGCTGCTACAATGTTAGGGACTGTTGAACAATTACCAGAAGAAATGTTAAATGTTACAAACATCTTTGTGGCTAGCATTATTCATTTTAGCCATTTTCAGGATTTTTTAATTATTTAATATTAGTAATAATGGGACATACATGTATCTTCATACATATTCATATATTATTGTCTTGTGTAATGTTTCTAATGTTTGTTTTATGTAAAATTATACAAATAATTAAACTCTCATATTGTGAAACCTAATGATGTGAAACCAACTTATTAAAATACAGGCATATATTCCACACATACTACAAGGCTTAATTTGAGAATAGGTGAAGAGATTTGTTTTTTTTTTCATAGAGTTGCAAGGAAAATAATGTGAACCTTTGGATTTAATATGATGTAAAACCACCTTAAAAAATTACAGAAATTAATTGCTTAAATACTACAAAGGCTGTTTAAAAAAGCATTTAAATAATTTCGACCAGCTTTCTATTCTCTGATTCGCTGTTCTTGAGCTTATTGTATGAGTGTAGGTACCAGATGAAGTTTGGTCCTTGGAAAAATAACTGTGTCTGTGCAAATTTTTTTTTTTTGGTCTTTTTTGCAACTCTTAGAATCAAACAGACTTCTTCTTTTCTTACTCTATATCCACTTTGTCTACATTTAGCGTACATGCATCTGTATCCATGAAGTTGCACAGTGTTCTGAAGCTGTGCTCGAACAAAGCCATCTACACTGTCTAGGCTAGAAAAATCCTTCCTTCTAGAAAGTCCTTTAGATTTCAGCAGTTTCAGTGTGCGCTCACTAATAGCATAATCACGTTTGATTTTAAGAGCTGACACTATATCTTTATATGTTAACCCAAGATCAAAGTAAAATTCAATGAGCTGCTCCATAAGCTATGGTGTTTAAGCAGAGAATTGCATTTGGGAGGGGACGCAAAACAATTTCGAGCGAAAGCAAAACATTTGCGAGGGAACACAAAACATTTTGGAGGGAATGCAAAATATTTGCGAGAGAACGCAATGTTTTTTTTCTAACCATGGCACCTTAGGGGCTCCGTAAAATAAAGTGCCAAAATGAAAAACAAAAACTTCTAAATAATAGTCTCTGTAATATTTCAACAGACATAGACTTCCACAGTGCTAGCTTACAAACATATATCAATGTATTGGTACTCAACCATAGCTGGTTTAGCTGGTTTGCTCGTTAGCTGGATGCATTTTCCCCATAAGAATACATGTAAAACTGATTAATCCGTGTCAGCCGGCCAATATATAGTATACTTTAATATGCTAAATAATGTGTTAATATGGATTTTTTAAAACATAAACGAGACAACGACGGCGCTCGTGTAGGCTGGCCGCTAATGAGAGGGAGACCGACGGTGCTCGTGTAGGCTGGCGGCTAAGGAGGACAGGAGGACGGGTGTACGTGTATGGCATGGTTACACTTATCATATGAAAAGTAAAAGTAAAATGTATCTAACTCTTGTTCACTACCTTTTGCTGTCTTTGTGTCGCTTTCACTAGCACTTTCACTTTCACTGGACAGCGGTCAAAGGTAATGACTGACCTCTTCTTCTATGCTAGCATCTAGTGGAAGCTACGACCACAGTGCCCCTAGTGGTTGGCATACTTGAACTAATTTACGCTACTCGTTACTTGGAATTTTATTCGTTACCTGGAACAAAAATATTCTGAGATCTCAACTTGTTACCTGGAATACTCGTTAGTAGGGATGCTCGTAAGTAGAGTTATATATAAGCTATACTGAATCATACTGTATAAGCTATACTGAATCATAGTGAATATATAAGCTATACATAACTGTTCAGATCTGTACTACATTCTGTCCACAGCAGTCCTAAGAAAACACTGTCATAGTCTGCTATTGATAATTTCGGTATTTAAAAATAAACTGAGTTTTGAAGTACAATTTCTCAGTTGGTGAAACTGGAGCTTTTGCCAACTTTATTTAAAGCTTGTCCAACTTAACAACAGTTGCTAGAATAATGCCTTTGTGGGCAGAGCATGGATAGATCAATAGATCTCTATATGTTTGTGTGATTATTAAATACTATGGCACTCCCACCCCACCCTCATCACTCTGATCATGCAGCTCAGTGGTGGCACTGATAAATGCTGGCCTGACAGATTTTATGAGTCTTCAGGATGCAGAACAGTCACTGTGGGCTTGTCTTGTTTTCTCCAGTCACGTGCAGTAGCGTGCTGCAACTGCCCAGCTCTCACTGCGCCCAAAACACATCAACCAGGTTTTTCCTCAAAAAACCCCAACAGGGCTGCACAGCAATACCACAGCACTGCACGGTACACACGGTACGCAAAAGCATTCCTCTTCTTCCTCGCAGCCATTTGCATATGCAACGTAAACATGCTGGTGGAAAAGCTTAATGCACAGCAGCATGCTTACCACTGCTCACCAGCAGCCCAAATAGGCCCATCTCTCTGGAGGATCAACCAAAGCGGCCGCAGCTCTTAAACCCCTCTCTAACTCAGCCTTCATCAAAGAGACTCTTATAAGAGCCACGGACGTTAGATGTCTGCTGATGATCTGATCACATGCACACAGTGTTGCTGCATGCATTCTGTTCACAGAAATGCTGCTAATACGCCTGATGCAGAAAACCTGCCTGAAACAATAGAGCTGCTGCAGACAGAGGAGCAGAGAAGCAGCTGTATACATAAAGTATGCAGAGCCAACCTAATTAAAGTGATAATATATAAAGCATACAGAACTATACTGAGCACATAAAGAATGCAGAACCATACAGAATCACACTGAAAACAGAACCATACATAACAATAGTGAATATATAAGCTATAACCACACTGAATATAAACAGTCATACAGAGACCACCTAGAACCATACTGTACACATAGTTATACCGAACCATGCTGAATACCAAGACAATCTAGAAGCATACTGAATACAGATACCATCCAGAACAGTACTGAACTTAAAAAGGTATACAGAACCTTACTGAATATAAAGACCATAAAGAACCATAATGAATACAGAAAATACAGAACCATGCTGAACATAAAGACCACACAGAACCAGACTGAATGCAGAGACCATACATAACCTTACTTAATACAGGCCATACAGAACCTTACTGAATACAGACCATACAGAACCATACTGAATACAGACCATACAGAGCAAGACTGAATATAGACCATACAGAACTAGACTGAATACAGAACATACAGAATCATGCTGAATATAAAGACCACACAAAACCAGACTAACTACAGAGACCATACAGATCCTTACTGAATACAGACCATACAGAACAAGACTGAATATAGAGACCATACAGAACCAAACTGAATAGAGATAATACAGAACCAGACTGAATACAGACCATACAGAACCAGACTAAATAGAAACCATGCAGAACCAGAACCAGACTGAATATACAAACCATAAAGAACCAGACTGAACATAGAGACCATACAGAACCAGACTGAATATAGAGACCATACAGAAGCAGACTGAATACAGAGACCATACAGAACCAGACTGAATACAGGCCATACAGAACCAGACTGAATACAGACCATACAGAACAAGACTGAATACAGACATACAGAACAAGACTGAATATAGAGACCATACAGAAGCAGACTGAATACAGAGACCATACAGAACCAGACTGAATACAGGCCATACAGAACCAAACTGAATAGAGATCATACAGAACCAGACTGAATACAGACCATACAGAACTAGACTGAATATAGAGACCATACAGAACCAAACTGAATAAAGATCATACAGAACCAGACTGAATACAGACCATACAGAACCAGACTAAATAGAAACCATGCAGAACCAGAACCAGACTGAATATACAAACCATAAAGAACCAGACTGAACATAGAGACCATACAGAACCAGACTGAATATTGAGACCATACAGAACCAGACTGAATACAGAGACCATACAGAACCAAACTGAATAGAGATCATACAGAACCAGTCTGAATACAGACCATACAGAACCAGACTGAATACAGGCCATACAGAACCAAACTGAATAGAGATCATACAAAACTAGACTGAATACAGACCATCCAGAACTAGACTGAATACAGACCTTACAGAGCCAAACTGAATAGAAATCATACAGAATCAGACCAAATACAAACCATACAGAGCAAGACTGAATATAGAGACCATACAAAACTAGACTGAATACAGACCACTCAAAACTAGACTGAATATAGACCATACAGAACCAGACTGAATAGAGACCATAAAGAACCAGACTGAATACAGAGCGTACAGAACTAGACTGAATACAGACCATACAAAATTAGACTGAATACAGACCATATAAAACTATACTGAATACAGACCATACAGAACCAGACTGAATATAGACCATAAAGAACCAGACTGAATACAGAGCGTACAGAACTAGACTGAATAGAGACCATACAGAACCAGACTGAATATAGAGACTATAGAGAACAAGACTGAATATAGAGACCACACAGAACCAGACTGAATACAGAGCGTACAGAACCAGACTGAATATAGAGACCATACAGAAATAGAACCAGACTGAATGTACAAACCATAAAGAACCAGACTGAATATAGAGACCATACAGAACAAGACTGAATATAGAGATCATACAAAACTAGACTGAATACAGAACACTCAAAACTAGACTGAATATAGACCATACAGAACCAGACTGAATAGAGACCATAAAGAACCAGACTGAATACAGAGCATACAGAACTAGACTGAATACAGACCATATAAAATTTGACTGAATACAGACCATACGGAACTAGACTGAATACAGACCATACAGAACCAGACTGAATATAGAGACCAACAAGACTGAATATAGAGACCACACAGAACCAGCGTACAGAACTAGACTGAATATAGAGACCATACAGAACCAGAACTAGACTGAATGTACAAACCATAAAGAACCAGACTGAATATAGAGACCATACAGAACTAGACTGAATACAGACCATACAGAATACAGATCATACAGAACCAGACTGAATATATAGACCATTCAGAACCAGACTGAATAGACCATACAGAACCAGACTGAATACCAGACTGAATACAGAGACTATACAGAACCAGATTGAATACAGAGACCATGCAGAACCAGACTGAATACAGAGACCATACAGAACCAGACTGAATACAGAGACCATACAGAACCAGACTGAATACAGAGACCATTCAGAACCAGACTGAATACAGAGACTATACAGAACCAGATTGAATACAGAGACCATGCAGAATCAGACTGAATACAGAGACCATACAGAACCAGACTGAATACAGAGACCATACAGAACCAGACTGAATACAGAGACTATACAGAACCAGATTGAATACAGAGACCATGCAGAATCAGACTGAATAGAGACCATACAGAATCAGACTGAATACAGAGACCATACAGAACCAAACTGAATATAGAGGCCACACAGAACTAGACTGAATACAGAGACTATACAGAACTAGACTGTGAAGCAGGTGGATGTATAGGGGCAGGGCACTGCATGTGCTGCAGCTTCACAGGCGCAGGACATTAGCGACAAAGCCATAAAACGCGCCGTAGTGCAAGACCATCCTCCTAAGAGCCAAGTGGTTACTTAACCAATCTTCCCAGACATGACCCCCCCGCCCTCCCCCGCTCCATCCTCCCTCCGTCCCATCCTCAGGCTGTGGCTCCAGCGATGCCTCCAGCCCGGCTCATTTGCTCAGTCGCAGGTGTGAAAAGGCTCGTAGCTTAGCTTAGCCTGCCGCAAACGATCAATCACATCATTCTCCGCGTCCTACCTTGCGCCTGCGGTCCCTCGAGCGGTTCCTCTTCTTGATCTTCTCCTCCTCCTTCTCGCGCTGCTCCTGGGCTGCAGCCTCCTGCAGGTCCTTGTTTTTGCGGATCTGTTTGGCCGCCTGCGCCATGGTGCCGCTGCGCCGAGCTGGGGAGCGCGCGTGGCTGCGTGTGCGAGCCTGGCCGAGGCTAAGGCTGTTTCAGTCCCTGTCCGTCCGCCTGACCCTGTCCCGGCTGTCCCTGGCCCAGTCCCCGCGGCTGCCAGTGTGTTGGGAGAAGGCGGCGCTGCGCGCGCCTGGCTGGAGAGAGCGCCCCTGCGGCTCGCGGGCCAGTACCCCAGCAGCGCGCGCCACAAAAGAGCTGCTGCCGCCTGCCCCTCCCCCCTTCCTCCACTGCCTCTCTCTCTCTCTACACAACCAGTCACGCAGTACTAGACTCAGCACTGAGGGGATACTGCAGCATCTCTCTCTCTCTCTCTCTCTCTCTCTCTCTCTCTCTCTCTCTCTCTCTCTCTCTCTCTCTCTCTCTCATTGGCATTCCCGTCTTGTCCTTTTGTGCAGAGCACTACCAGTATACAAACTGGAGATGTCACGATACCATCTTTTCTATTCTGATCTCTCTGAAAGCTTGAATAGTGGTTGATTCTGATATCCATTATAAAAGCAGTCGTGGTTCTGGAATCAACCTTGTGACCTGAAGGTTAGAACCAACAACATGACTGAGGTGCACTTGAGCAATGCAACTAATGCCCTAACTGCTCCCAGGACGCTGTGAATAGGGCTACCCAGCACAAACGAGCTTTTAATAAGCCTCCAAGACAGTTTACACCTTAACATGTATCTAGATTATAACCCCATACAATTTTAACCTTTCACACCATTGTTCACTTATACCAACAGCCTGTGCTAAGAAGAAGGCGTGTGATCAATTGTAACATTAAAAGCTTATTGCTAAGAGGCGTGCACTCTACAAGACATTTCCAGTTGTCCTGTGATATCAACAAGTTGTGAGGTGGAGCTGCTATGGATCAGACTTGCTCTCCCAGGATGCTCAGATTGAGATCTGGGTAATTTGAAGGCCACTATATGTACTGACTACTATTGACTGGGAGAACCTCACTAGCTGTGCTGCTTCAGACATGCTCCAAACCAGTTGTCAGATCATAATTCTTTGGCCTTCTCTCAGGTCTTCAGGTCTACATCCAGCACATCAACCATGAACGAATGAATGAACAAATGTTACACTTATATAGCGCCTTTCTCAAACCCAAGGACACTTTACAATGAACACACTTAGAACTCAGCGAGAAGCAGCAGCCAATCATGCACAGTGTACTCTCAACCAGAAGTGACCGTCCATCTGGAGGACCGCATCAAACTCTGGGGGATCACCCAGGACAGAGTGCCAACCATATTTGGGCATACACACATGCATTCATACACACACAAATGTACACATTCTTTCACACCATGTTTTTGGACTGTGGGAGAAAACCGGAGTCCACGGAGGAAAGCCCGCAGACATTAGGACAATATGGAACCTCCACCAAAAGTGCCCACCTTATGCCCTTGTGTCAGACTTTCACATTCATTACAGTAGCTGTTCAACAGATGCTCAATGGGACTGAGATCCAGATCAGAAGGTACATTGCTGATCATTACCACCTTATAGCCTTGAAGCTTTGGAGATGTTCCTACTCAGTCATCTGGTGCTTGTCAAGGAGCATCAGGTCTTCACACTTGCCCATTTCTCCCACATTCAATATGAGAACCAAATCTTCCCTATACTGTCTATTACATCCCAGACATTGAGATGCCTTGTTGTTAGAAAACAATCAACTATGTATTTATTGTTGTGCTTTGGGCCTGGAATGATACACTGTTGTGTCCTGATTGAGATTATCTATGTATTTCCCACAGTTCCTGTACATTGTCAGGGCTAGAAACTATTAACAGTTTTTAAGTTCCTTCAACATTAATGTCATAACAAATGCCCCGAGGGCACTGATTATAGCACTGTTGGTAATATTACATAAATCTTAATAGGAGCAGGTTTCTAACCTTCACAGTCAATTGCAGCTGCAATATAAATTGCCTTCCTGTCTGAGACTGATCTGTGGGACACATGACCTCAAACACATCTGTCATATTTATTTATGATTGTCATGGCATTGAACTGTCTATCCTCTCAATGCCACGAAGCCAATCAGCAATTTCCACCCAAATTAAAGGGAACAAACAGTACAAATAAACTTTGATGTTAAAAAGGACATATTTTATATTTCATTGTATATTAAAGAGATGAGAAATCCTGCTGGAAAAGGAAATCAGAAGCTCCATAAAGCTTGTAAGCAGACAGAAGTATGAAGTGCTTTAAAATGTCCTGGTAGGTGTTTAATTTGGACCAAGACCAGCATCTCAAACCATCACGGACTGCAGAAACTGCACAATGGACTTCAGACAGCTTTGACTCTTCCAGACTCTAAGAGCTGATTTACAAATTATATATAAAAAAAGAGGACTTTGGAGCACTGAGTGGTGCAGTTCTTCTTCTCCATAGTCCAGGAAAGACATGTCTGATGTTGACTCTGAGATTCTGAAGTTCAACAATGAAACCACATATATATATATATTGGAATTTATATCGCATAAAAATATACAAATTATATATAAATGTATACTACAGGGGATAGACAATGAAAGTGAAACAGCTGTCATGTTAGTGTGGGAGGTTTCATGGTTAAACTGGACCAGTCTGGTGGCCAATTTTCATTAATGTCACATTGCACCAGTAAGAGCAGAGTGTGAAGGTTCAGTTAGCAGGTAAGAGCACAGT
>BRDA01011146.1:67918-83080 GCA_036984385.1 Crenuchus spilurus | reverse complement strand
CGTTCAGTACAAGCAAAGTTTTCCATCTGACTTTGTATCACCAGCCAAACTAAGAGAAAGCAGACGGAAAAAAAAACCCGACCGGAGTGGAGGCAACGACCGCGTATGTCAAATGCACCACGTATGTTACGAAACCAGTTCACCAAGTAACGTTAAATATCATACAAACTGAAATAGAGGCGAGCTGAAGAAAACCTAAGGAGTACTGAACATAGCAGTGAGCGTGAAGCCAAGCACAGAGAGATCAGTCATTGTGTGTGTGTGTCACGGTCTATGTGTGCGTGTGTGAGAGTGTCTGCAGAGAACTTTGGCTGTAGTGTCCGTGTAGGGAGGGGCGGGCGCTCTGTGTGACTGGATCCTGAAGACAGTCAGTTACCCAATAAGGATTTTCCTTCAGCACGAGCACGGATATTGACGAGTTATACTTGTATCGTGCTCGTTACTCGTCAACAATGCTTTATCCGTACTGGATACTCGTCTGAAATGAGATTAACTTTTACAGGACATTCAAGTACAATAACAGCACTTCTGAGTAGTATACTGACATTCTGTATTGACTATGGCTGGGACCCCAATGGCTGTGATGTCATCTGGTTGGAAAGATGGCGTGATGTTGCTGTCTATATAGAGTAATGTTAGCCAGTTGAGGGTGACTTTTAGGTCACATATATAACTTTGCAGTTAGCGCTGTCCTGTTGCTTGAGTGGCAGCTTGAGAATATTCAGTGATTGGCAACTGAGAAGTCTTTTTTTCTTTCAAGGGCTGCCTGCAGGGCTCAGCTCGGGGAGGATCCAGGGAGCTAAGTTATAGCACCCCTAGAGCACTTTGCTGTCATGGATGAAGCATATACTCACCCACTCAGCTTGGCAGGTACTGTTAGGTGCAACGAATATTTGGAAAAAAGAAAAGCAGGTTAAAGTTGCATTACTAATGTAAAATTAATATGTCCAGCTGAGACTCATGTAAAATATACTGAAAATACTGATCAGTCATACTGTTTCTTTGCAGTAGAAGCACGTATTAGATGTGTATGGGTTGGGAGCAGCTTGGTAGGTTCAGACTTCACACCAAGAACCGGTTGTTGCTGATTGGAATTCCAGATGGGGCACCGGGGATATTGATTAGTAGCTTATACTGTGCCTCTATCTTTCCTTTTCCTCCTGCTGCGATGTCTTTGAGGAATGCATACAACCTGCAAAGTGCTGTAGGGGTGCTGCAGCATGGTATCCCTGACTTCCCCATAGCTTACCCCAACAGGCAGAACTTAGGAAAAAAAGAAAAACAGCCTAATGACACTATGATCAAAAAAGGTAAAAGGTACACAATCTATTGCCCTCTGAAATATTTATAAAGAGATATCATTATAAATTTTGGGGTTACCTAAAATATTCAGTGACAGTACATACTTAGCACATACATACACATTTATTTTTCTAGCCATTTTGAGCTTATGATAAAATCCACAAATACTGCTGCTCCACATGCTGTTGGATGTATACATTAAACAAGAATAGATTAGATATTAATCCACAGACAACCTAAATAAACACCATTAAGGCAGTACCAGTAAAAAGTTTATTTTTTTTAAGTATTCTATCCAAAACTTAGGACTTTAAGATTTTTGAACATATTATTCTATTATTCAGATTATGTAATAATATATTTCAAAAGTGTGGACACTTGTCATTTTTTATTTCTCAGTTTTTATTTATTTATTTTTTTTCCTACACTGTAAATGAATACTGAAGTCATCCAGACTATGAAGGAACACATATGGAATTATGTAGTAAACTTAAAAGTGTTAAACAAACCAAAATATTGTCTCAAACACATTAAGAGGCAATAAATGCAAGTCATGAACTCTTGACAAAGCACAGCTGTTAACTGAAAGCCATTCCAGGTGACTACCTCATAAAGGTGACTGAGAAAATGCCAAGAAAGCAAATTTTTGACTGGCAATGTATGTGGTATGTGCCAATATTTTTCAACTGTAGTATGCCTGAGATAATAAAATGGTTACATACTAATTTTGAGTGGCAGTGCACAAGGTATGGTAACTCCCTTCATATGTGCAACTAGGTAGTAATTCTGTATTGGACGGAAACATCCAGCACTTTTGTTGTGGTCTTGAAAGATTTGCTCAGTGGGGTAGTTAAGGCCAGGCTATAGAGAACCTTATACACAGAAGGTGGCTTTGTGTAAAGGGGTACAGCGGCATTATTAGGTAAACAGTAGGGCAGATACAGAGGCATTATTAAGTAAACAGTGGGGCTAGTGGGAGGGGGTGGGTAAAGAGAGTTGCTGAATGGGCCTGTTTGTGTGCGCAACAGACTGCAGTGGTTTCTGCTGTGGCTAAGGCCAGTCCATTCAGCCTCCTTTCACTCTCTTGCTGCCCTCACTCTCTTCTGTGCTGATGGCCTCTCTCCCTGATGAATAGAGGGAGAAGTCGTTGCTCAGGTAACTGGACGTTTGCTGTCCCCTTCAGCGGATATAACAACAGAGACAGAGTTGGGCTGCCAGGACTCCGGACTGGAATGTCTCAGCTCCCAATTAGAGCTCACAGCATGGAGCAGCAGATGCACAGGACCTTATTAATGTTAGATAGAGGCTCATCTTTTTGTGGCTTGCTGCTTTTAGGGTTACAGTTCAGGACCATACTGTACATATTAAACTGAAATAGGATCAGATTTTACCTGCCATATGTCTAGAATGACTTGCATGCTGTCTAAGATAATTGACGTATTCAGGGAAGTGTTCCAAGTTAGTTTACCAAGAATATTTCTCTAGTAATACATTAATGTGGCCCAGTTTGGTTGAATTATCCAATGGGTTTGTCTAGAAGTTGAACATGATGATATACAAAGTATTTACTTCTTTTGAAAGGTGAATAGTGTTCTCCAGTTATAATGCCTGTCCAACGTCAAAGGAAAATAGAGAGTCCATACCTGGAGACAAATATCAAGTTTTGTGTTCAATTGTGGTCAATTCTAAGGATTTGAAATAACTGTAGAAATCCGATTGGCCAGTGGAAGCCATGTTTTTTGCATATAATGTCAGCATCAGCTAGGAAACAGGAACAGTGAGCCAAATTTCTAATGAATTGGACAATCTGTTGTGTAGCCTTTATTTGCATAATATAACACTCCCTAGGAATGCAGTTGTGGCAAATGTTGAGCTATGCCAAGAACTCCCCTAGGGAACTTACCTGTACAGTTTCATAGCAATTCATTAAATGTTTCTCAGTTACAGCAATAAATGCAAGATTTTTGTGATGTGAAATACAGCCCAGTTATTGGGCAGAGCCTAGAAGTCACAAAGTAACTCCATAATATTTGATAACTATACAATTATTAATTAATTAATTATTTTTTTTATAAAAATGTGTGATTTGCAATAAATTGTCATCAGAGCTAAATGCAAATTAGATTTGTTTGAGACCAAGAATGAGCCACAAAAGTATTTTTTTTGCTGTAGACAGTTAAGGAGTTAGAAGGTCAAACACATTTACATGCACTATAGCACCCCCTTCAGACAGACTTGGCTGACTTCATGCACCTGGGTAGTGTGAGGTACTACTACCAGTCGACCAAGTGTCATGTGTCTATTATGGTTTTTTTTTAGACAGAAAAATCCTAAAAATTGCAAGAAGGTTCCAGCATTTTCTATGTTAGGACCCCTAATAATAAAGGTTAAGGCACAGCAATGGGTGGTATGCAAACTCTACAAAAGGAAGACAATGATTCTGCCCAAGGGGTACACAGCAAAAGTTGGCCACATGGGTAAAGGAGAAGTGACAACAATCAGCAGCTCTTGGCACTACAAATTCACTGCCAATAAGCTAACAATTAAATCCTGGGCTCTGGTGAAGCTCAGCATTGCAGCACAACAAGTAATGAACTTCTGGGAGGATAATCCAGATTTTGTACTAATTCTCAGATTTATTGCAGAGTATGACAAATATTTGATAAGAATTGGTAGTCCACTGATCAATCATCTGAATAATTAAATAATCTGGCCAATTATTGTTGTTTTTACATACTCATTATTGGACAATTAATTTTCTATAAATAATCAGTTGGCTGCTGTTGAAAGAGCTTAGTGCTCAACCTAGTCTCAATTTTGCCATTTTATGGGCTGAAACATAACAAATATGAGATGCTGTGTGTGTTTCCTGAAAAAAAAACAGTGTATTACGCTCAATATATTTAACTAGTCACTCTTAATAACATATACAATGTTTACTCTGAACTTTTAGGGAGAATTTGTGAGTAACTTTATTTGATTATTGTAGATAATGGTAGAAAGCCTTCAACCAGCTAAATTAGCTAGCTTACAGGACTATATATATATATATATATATATATATATATATATATATATATACAAACCGGATTCCAAAAAAGTTGGGACACTACAAGTAGCAATAAGTGGCTGGAAAAAAGAAATTGAGCATATAACAAACAGCTGGAAGACCAATTAACACATGATTGGGTATAAAAAGAGCTTCTCAGAGTGTCAGTGTCTTTCTGAAGCCAAGATGGTAAGAGGATCACCAATTCCACCATTGTTGTGCAGAAAGATAGTGCAGCAATACCAAAATGGTGTTACCCAGCATAAAATAGCAAAGACTATTAAGTTATCATCATCAACCGTGCATAACATCATCAAAAAATTCAGAGAATCTGGAACAATCGCTGTGCGTAAGGGTCAAGGCCCTAAAACTCTACTGGATACTCGTGATCTCCGGTCCCTTAAACTTCACTGCACCTCAAACAGGAATGCTACTGTCAAGGAAATAACAGAATGGGCTCAGGAATACTTCCAGAAAGCATTGTCAGTAAACACAATCCACCGTGCCATCCGCCGATGCCAGCTGAAACTCTACAGTGCAAAGAGGAAGCCATTTCTAAGCAAGCTCCACAAGCTCAGACGTTTGCACTGGGCCAGGGTTTTTTTTAAATGGAGTGTGGCAAAATGGAAGACTGTTTTGTGGTCAGATGAGTCACAATTTGAAGTTCTTTATGGAACACTGGGACCCCATGTCATCCGGACCAGAAAGGACAAGGATAACCCAAGTTGTTATCAACGCTCCTTTTTGGAATCCGGTTTGTATATATATATATATATATATATACATATATAGTGGAGATGATTTTCTCTGCACGCTTCCTGGTTCTGGAGCTGTGCAGATCCAGCAGTGTGAGCAGCTTAACACGATAGCCTTTTCAGCAGACCTGATGATGTGCTGCAGTCTGTGAATGTCCTGTTTGGTGGCTGAGCCACCCCACACTGTGATGGATGTGGTGATGACAGATTCTATGATGACTGTGTATATGACAACAATATAAATGACAACAACAACAAAATATTGACATTATATATCGACCTTCAGATTTCCTGGACTCTAAATATCAGCATCAGCATTGGCCATTGAAAAACCCATATCAATCAACTACTAATTAGAATTGATCATTAAAATATTTTAAAATGACAGTAAATATGTCCAGCTGTCCCCACCAGATGTCGCTGTGGAGCAGTGTGTGACATAATCAATAATTTTGTTTATATGTGTTTTATTTATATATTGTTTTCTAACCTTGTTGTGTATTTGACTGAAAATGGCAGCAATTCTCAATATAGCAGTCTTCATTTAGTTAGTGAGTATGGAGCTGGTCCGTCAGCCTCTATTTAAGCAAGTGAGCAGCAGAAAACACTGTGCGCATGTGCAACTCGATTTCAAAAATGAGTTGTGGGGCATGCTTTTGCTGACCCCATGCTAAGAGCAGCCAATAAAAAATTATAGATTTGCATACGTGAGCTTATGTGAATATCCTTTACGGTATCAGTGTTGCTTTGCAGCTTACCACTCAAAAACATCAGTCACTGTTAGCTGCTGCTAGCAAGACAATATAATGAATAATCTTGACAATCTTGACAATAATCAAAGTTAACAGTTAGATAACACACAGTCATCTTACCTCAGTAAAATTTATATTTTCTTTATCCATGACTGGAATGGATTGTAATTTAAGCTCTTTTGGAAACAATAACCAAAGTAAAGATAATGGAATACCACAGGTATGTAAGTCTCCTGGCAGGGGATGCATCTCATGGATTATGATTTTCATGGATTACTGTATGCATCTCATCAACCCCGAATTATGCTTTTTGGAATTTTGTTGATGAGGTGCATTTGTGGCTGAATTAACTGAGCAAGTAGCTTTGTGTGTAGTTTCACTGAAGTGTGGGATGCTGCCCACAGAATGTATTGTGCCCCACCCCGCTTTTTATTCTAGAGATGCCACTGGTTAGCATGCACTCCATTACCTTTATTTCTGAGAGTAAATGAGAGTGTGCAGATTACAAGCTGTGTGAATTAAATTTATCAGATTGCATGGAGCATTAAGAACAAGGAAAATTTAAACCTAACCCATTATGTATTTGGGTGCATTTGATGTTATAACCTCAAAAAGTAAATAAATAAATAAATAAAAATTGACCATCACTGGCAGCTCACTGGTTCAGTTCTGTTTAGTTTGCAGTTTAAAATGAGCTGAATACATAGCTGATTGAATCCACCTGGATTTATAGACAATCATTATGTTTAAAACATTCTAGGCCTGTATAAGATTGTCAGTCTCTGGAACACCTGATGAGTGCAGTGATGGTCTTAATGTCCAAGAGTTCCCAGGTAATTTGGATGAGGGTACCCTCACATGTACATTTAGAAGCTACCAATGATCTGAACTGTTGGCACCAATGGAAGGTAAGACTGTGCAGAAATAATGCCACAGAGAAACAGAGCTACAACCAGTACAACACTATAGTTCTGATCTTTAGTTTGTAAGTTTTATATAAAATAATTTGCTTTAGTTAGGCATTAGCACAACAACATGGACCAAATTTTGTCATAATTGTAGCTTTTCAACCAGACAACAACCCAGCAAACTAGATCATATACTGTGAGCTGCACTCCATTGACCGCTGGTCACGCCCACTGCTGAGAACTCTCAGGTTTTTTATGCTTTAGGAGCACCTGGCTGATGTATTGTCCTTGAACAGCAGCCTTTACCACTGTAAATGAACTCCAAGCTACGTTACTGGTTTTATTACAGGGTTGTGGCAGAGATGCCAATCATGGGCCACCAGGGAGGCAAGGACAATCCAATGTTGTAGCTGCTGGATTTGTGGGTAATACCCAGTTGGAGATGCTATGATTTGCATCTCCTCTGGGACTGATGGGAGACTATGCTGCCTCCTGGGGGTTACTTTGTTGGGGATTTCCTTTGTTTATTCTCTTATTGAATTTCTGTTAGTAAGAGAGCACAGAGGTTTGGAAGAACTTTAGAAAATCATTGTCACTTGATAAAGTATGTCACTGCATCAAGAAATTGTTCTCTTAGCTCAAAGTCATATGAGATGAATTGAAAGAAAGTGGAAACGTGTGGTCCACATTTCAGCTTGTTTTTGGGAAAAACAGATGTTGGATTTTATGTGAAAAAGACCATCCAGACTGTTACCAGCAAAAAGTGCAAAAAACATCTGTGATGGCACGGGGGTGCACCACTGCCCACGGCATGGGTGATCTGCATATAAGTGAAGGGACAATTGATGCAGGGCTTATGTTGGTATTTTGAAAACACATCTGCTGCCATCAAGGTGACTTTTACCAAAAACTCCAGATCTATTTCAGCAAGAGAATGCCCGGCCTGCACAAGTTACAACAGCATAGCTTAGAGACACAGAATGTATGCCTTTGACTGCCCTGAGTGCAGAACAGATCTGAAAATGTACTAGTTCATCTCCAAAAATTATAATATTGAAAAAAGTTTGTGTTCATCATTTAATCCATATTCTAAATGTTCATCATGCACAAAGTTGTTCTTTGTTTTAATGTTATTGTTTTTACAGTAATTTACTTGGATTCTATTATTATTATTATTATTATTATTATTATTATTATTATTATTATTATTATTATTATTATTATTATTATTATTATTATCATGAAAGATTAGCACAGGTTTATAGAAACATTTAACTTAACATATCAAACATAACAAGAGAACACGATAAAAAGAAACACAAACAGGACGGCTAAGTTGCAGAGAATGTCAATACCAAGCAAAAAGCAATGTCCAGGCTTGGCTTAAGTAGTCCTGAGTATCAGCTTCTCAAAGGGAGACAGCTGGGAGAGGTAAGTTCAGAGGAGAACCAGGACTTCTGTCAAATGTAGTTCTGAAGCGGGGATGAGCATGACTGCTATTGAAGTGTTTCATTTTTTAGATAGATTCATTTTCAGAACATTAATGGGGTTTGTTTCAGACAAAAAGATGAAAGTGACCATTTTACGAGGTATGATGATACAATAAAGAAGTAAAAATGATGAATATCATAGTGGATGTTTTGGATACTTATTTTGTCTGTTTAATCTAATGGCAACCTTTCCTATGTTAAATAAATATACTTGTCTAATTTTTTAGGCATGTTGAAAGAGTGAGAGCGTGTGCTTGGGTTGAAGTGGAAGTCTGTTCTATAATCATTATCATCATATAGTCATTGATTGGGTGTAGTGAGGGCAGGGCTACAGTCTCTGGTTCAATATATATTGAGTCACTGTATTCCATTTTGAAAAACAATGATGGCTCTGTTTAGGCGAGGAGGCCATCAGATGCATGATTGCTGTGTTGGTACTGAGGGTTGACCTGGAGCACACGGAAGGTCATGCATTATTGTGTGTGTTGCAGATTTATGAGGATAAGCAGGTTGTAATGAGTAATAGCTCTATTGTTTATAGTTTAGATTATAGTTTAGTTATAGTATAGATTGCTCTGATCACATATCAGACTGGAAGAATGCAACACTGTGAAAGTCTAGAAAGACCATTAATCAAATAGACATACACACACACACACACACACAAACACACGCACACACAAGCACACACACACGCATAGACACACGCACACACGCACACACACACGCGCACGCACACACACAAGCACACAAGCACACACGCACAAACACGCGCGCACACACACACGCGCGCGCGCGCACGCACGCACGCACGCACGCACACACACACACACACACACAGTCTGTTTCCTGATCTTTAGCAGGAGATGATGTGTGTTGTGTAGTGTTGCATGTGAGTCTCTGGATGAATGGGAGTAAGGTTAAAGTTCACAGGGTCATTTTCTTAGGTGCTGCATTGCGATCTCCTCTGGACCTCATTAGTAGAAGCTGCACACATACTCTTTGTCTCTCACTCTTTTACTCACTCTGCTCTGCACATTCACTTACACACCAGGTAGAAGACCAGGAGGCACATTTAAACTTCAGTTTCCTTCTACAGGGCTGTGGTCTCAGTGCTATGGTCTCATTTCTCACGTTTACTGCTTAACGTGGTGAGAGAAGCTGGAGAAATAGATTCTCTCTTTTTAGCTGCAGACTGTACATTACAAGACTAGCACAATCGCAATAAACTCTGTGACCATAGGAACAATGCAGTAATGTCTGGGCGGCATGGTGGCTTAGTGGTTAGCACGTTCTCTTCTCAGCACTGAGGTCTTGGGTTCGAGTCCGCATCTGAGCGGAGTTTCCATGTTCTCCCCGTGTCTGCGTGGGTTTCCTCCGGGGTCTCCGGTTTCCTCCCACAGTCCAAAAAACATGGAGATCAGGTGAATTGGCTACTCTAAAAAATTACCCTGGTGTGTATGTATGTATGTATGTATGTATGTTTGCCCAGATATGGTTGGCACTCTGTCCTGGGTGATCCCCCTAGTGCTCGATGCAGTCCTCCAGGTGGACGGTCGCTTCCGGTTGAGAGTACGCTGTGCACGATTAGGCTGCCGCTTCTCACCGGTGTTTGTGGTTGAGTGTGTGTAAATGGAGTGTGTTGATTGTAAAGCGTCCTTGGGTATCTAGAAAGGCGCTATATAAGTATAACGTTCCTTCCTTCCTAATGTTTGTGTGGTTTCAGTTCCCAGCCAGAGGAAATTTACGTTGGTTGAATATTGTCTAAGTTGAATAAGGAGACTTAATGCAGATAAATAATGTGATAAACATTATAATAGTCATTCACAGCATCACACCTGAGAAGACACGTAGTAATATGTCTATTAGAAACTACTGAGAGCAAGGATATACAAAATATCTTATCAGAGAAATGGTGCAGTAGCTAACAGATATTTCTTTGAATTTCATCATTTGACAAGGTTGATAATTGTAGAAATAACTACTGTTTTTAAGAGTTAGTGGATAGTATGTCAGATAAAAACCCTCTTGTTTATCCATCCATTTATTCCATTCATTAACCCATCTACTTAATCCTGATCAGGGTCACCAGGCATGGGGAAGGGCATTACACTATCCCAACTAAGCCCAGGACAGGGCACCAATCCATCACTGGGTGCGCACACACAAGGACAATTTAGAGTAGCCAATTCACCTAACCTCCATGTTTTTGGACTTTGGGAGGAAGCTGGAGACCCCAGAGGAAACTCACGCAGACACGGGGAGAACAAGGAAACTCCACCTGGATGGGGACTCGAAACCAAGAATTCAGTGCTGAGAGACGAGCATGCTAACTACCAAGCCATGGTGCCACCCTCCCCTCTTGTTTGTTATACTACCTGTATTTTCAGTCTCAAGTTCAGATTAATTGTCAGTACAAATTAACAGATTTACTGCGATTCCAAGATTTCATCCCTCGTCTCTATCTTTTCCTTCATTTGCTGCGATGTAGTGACCACTGAAATAAAAGGGCAATTCATGCCTTACACCTCAGTAGATGTTCTTAATGATAATGGGGGACATAAACTTTATTTTTCATTAATAATAAAAGTACTTCAAAACTGTTGGCAATTTAAGGTTGTATAAATAATTAATTAGCTGAGTATTTAAAATAAACACATTGAGATTAAGCTTAATTGTTACATTTCTCTTTTTCCCCCTCATTCTCATTCCACTCTACTAGGTCTCTAACAATAAATGAAGAAAGTGAGAAGGATAAATTTTGGTCCTTTCTAATCAAATACAGGATTAAGCTGAATTTGCCCTTGCTTTGTGATATAGCTCTGTGAGGAAGAACTGGGATCTCATCTAGTTGTAATGTCAAGCCCCGTGTTGCCATGGAAATTAATTCAGTCTGCATTGCTAAGTATTCAGTTTTAGAGGATCTAATATATTCTTATTAATATTGTATGCTATTCAAAAAGAGCTCTGAACTTTGTGATCAAGTTTACATTTATATTTAAAGAGATTTAACTTTATTGTGTGTAATTCCAGCAGATTAAAGGAGATTATGTGGGCAGAAGTTCAGTTAAATTAGAGATTACTTCATCAATCCCCATATTCCATGTATGTGCTTTACAATATCTCTGAAAATGACTCGGCATAATGTTCTTCATCATTCCAGATCAGTAGGCTGTGCTACCTTCCCTTTGAAGAACATTATGCAGAGTATATAATTATTCAGGGTGTCCGGTTTGCATCTTTGCCCAAACAGTCATGAATAACTTTAATACTAATGAAGATATGGTGATGAAATTTGGAATAAATATACCTCAGTCTGTGTGGAAAAGACTGATGATACAAAATGTACTGAAAAAGTCCAGCATGCAGTTCTTTTTTCCTGATCAGGTGGTGATGTGGTTTGCATGGAGAGGTGCTTTCATGGCTGATTTTTTTCTGTTGCATCTTCTGAATTAAGTTTGTATCCAGTATGTTTACACCATGAACATTCCTCCTGTGCTGTGTACAGATTATGCATGGACTGTTACATAATTCTCAGGGTGAAATACCCATAAAGTCCCATGCTGTGTCCACCAGGATAACTGATGGCTTTAATGTTTCACTGCAACAACAGCCGACAGATGGAGACAGCGGGATGGGCGCCGGCTTCTACTCCTACAGCCAAGAATATTAGTCATCAGAAACTAACACCCGTCTACCTGCACTGTAATTATGCATGTGGAAATTTTTTCACACATGTCCATATTTAGTCCAAATTTCATCACCAGATCTTCATTAGTATTAAAGTTATTCATGGTTGTTTGGGTAAAGAGGCAAACGGGACACCTAGTGTACATGTGTGAACATGTGAGCTCCAGTGTAACCATGGAAGTTCAGAATGAGCTAGGATAAAACAAAGACTTATCATTTTTCTTATGGTGTGTATGTGTGTATGTGTGTGTCCTCTGAGAATCAGAGAACTGGACTTTAATCCCTCCAGCAAGAGATTAATTTCAGAATCGATTTCTGTCCCTTTCCACTAAAGAGAGACAAGAAAGGAGAAAGAAGAAACAAGAAGGCGGGTGGTGACAGAGAGAAAGAGTGAGAGTAAAAAGAAAAGAAAAAAAGAAATGAAAGAGGTGAGAGAGAAAAGAGTCAACAAGTTTTTTTGGTTGTTATATAAAAGTAAAAGTTCCTTTTATTGCCCAAAAAAACTCAAGCTTTGACCTCCTCCAGTTTAAAATGGAAGTCATTTATCATTTTGATAAGAAAATGCACTAGTAACACTTTAATGCTCAAGCAATAAGCAACCATCTGCCAACATCTGAGCAACCATTTTGGAGACTATAGCAAATACCTCACCAATACAAATGCAAGTTGCACACAAAATGCCTACAAACTTGAACTACACAATACAAAACTACAGCTAATAAACTCTAAACTTTTATTGTCTACTGTTGGAGCAACATTCATACCAGCAGCCACCATGAACACATACACCTTGAGTACATAATTTTGTTCCACCTCATGTACCACATGTGATGCAAATGACAATAAATCCTTGAGGTTTTTTACAGCGCAGGACAATTTACAGAGTACCTGATTCACCTGACCTCCAAGTTTCTAGACTGTGGGAGGAAACCAGAGAAAAGTCACACAAACACGAGGAGTACACCCAGATGAGGACTCAAATCCAAGACCCCAGTGCTGAGATGCCACCCAGCCACCCTTCTTACCAAAAAACATTCTGAACAGTTATATATTTAAATGTTTTTGACTTATTTTGACCTTGCATCAAAAAATCAAGAGCAGATTACAAACGGTTACAAAATCTAAATCTAAATGTAATTCAATATATGCATTTAAACAGTTTATCAAATCTTGGACCGCCTTTGATTCCCTGACTTGGTGATTTTAGGTGAAATCTTGATGGGCGCATGTTTACCAAAAAGTGCTTGGGTCCAATCCCAGAATCACTAAACACAGATAATTTCTCATAGTGCAGTGTAGCGTCAAAAAGTTCTCAAATGAGTTCTCTGCAGAGCCACACGCTGATAAATTCATACAGAGCTAACAACCTGCACACAGTCTAATGAGAGCTAAACCTCAGAGTACAGAAAGTCAGACACATGCAGATCCAGGTAGAGAGTGTGTGTGTGTGTGTGAGAGAGAGAGAGAGAGTGAGATGTAAACTGACATAGTTATGACTTGCTTGACAGTAAAATGATGTTTAGGTTAAACAAATGCAGCATGTTTGGTTTAACAGCACGGACAGAGTGACTCATAAAACTTTTTTGCATGTATTGTTGGTAGTGAAAGGCTGCCAGCGTGCTCATTGTAATTTCAGATAAGGACCAAAAAAAAAAAAGAAACTTTTTTTTCAGGATTTTTAGGGCATTTGATTATGCAAAGCCATCACTGAGGACATGCACTGTATATGACACATCTGAGCTCAGAACAAGCTTGTAATACATTAATGAGATTTTTCTCCTGTAAGAAAAAGTTCATAGGCTTATGGATGTGCGAGAGAGAGAGTGTGTGATAGGGTGAGCGAGGCTGCGCTTCAGTGGAGGAATGCACACTGACACATCCGCAGATTAATTGTCAGGTCTAAATGAAGTTTGCGTTCATGCTTGCAGCTCAGGCCCTCAACACACACACACACACAGATGCACACACACACACACACACACACAGGTATTTAAATATGAAAAAGTAGAATAAGACAAAAGAAAGCTGACATTCTACATTTTCTCTCCTCTTTCTTATCTACTGTTTCACTCCCTTCAACCATCTTCAGCTGTCTTTAGTGCACGGTTTGTGTATGTGTGTGTGTGTGTTTGTGTGTGTGTGTGTGTGTGTGCATGTGTGTGGAAAGTAGAGCAGTGAATGAAAATGTTAGCGATTCTTTGTTCTCCTCATTGTCGAATTTGAAACTCCTACATCCTGATGCCATTAAAATAACTACAGGACGAGTGAGTTTCTGGGGGGTTGTAGGGTTTTACAAACACAAAGGTAGACATCACATGATAATATGGTCAGTTTGTTTGTACCTGTTGTCATTATATTCACTCGTTTTATAAGTCTGTATTATTTTTGTATAATAAGGCATTATCTCTGCTTTCTTATAGATTTAAGTTTTCCTTTTACTCCAAATAATGCTATAGTGATACTCCATGTGGAGAATATCTTTCAAATAGGACCAAATAGATTGTTAAGTGACTTTTCAAAAGCTTGAATATGTTTTTGGTGAATCTGTGTTTAAACACTTTGGCAACCAGCAGCAGGCAAAAATCTTTATTTCCATCCAGACAGGACAAAAACGACCCAGTGAGTGCTGAGGTAACTTACAGTATATAAAACAGTATATAATTCAGCCTGTAATTTTCTCAGAAGACCAGGAGTAAACAGACATGGTACATCCTGATGTACATTACAGAAGAAAGAGATCCTGTAAAAGAAGAAATTATCATTTGCAAAACAATCATTAGTGAAGAAAAAAATTTAATGCACTACTGTCTGAGCTGAGTAGGAAACATCAAATAAATTTTTTAAATGACTCATTGGTGAGAAAAAGTGAACTTCCCCTTTGTTGAGTAGAAAAATCATATCACTATAGAAGGTCTTTGGGGGAAAAAAGACAAGGCATGACTGTGAGGTTGTCTTCAGGGGTGGTCCTAGCCTGTTTGGTGCCCTGGGCAAATAACCACTCTGGCGCCCATCCCCCTCCTTCCGGGGCGAACAACTACTGTAGCCACACACCCTACCCCTGCCCCCAAGAGCTCGCATCAATATTTTGCGAGGGAGGGCGGGCCCATAACACTCATAACAAAAGCCACCACTAGTTGTCTTCCTATATATATATATATATATATATATATATATATATATATATATATATATATATATATATATATATATATATAT
>BRDA01011146.1:49019-67908 GCA_036984385.1 Crenuchus spilurus | reverse complement strand
TATATATATATATATATTTTTTTTTTTAAGATCACAGACATCTGCAGAACTGTTTATAGTGTTGATCAAACTTTTCAGTTAAGAAATAGAGAGAAAAAGCTCCAAACTACAGCACTCCCTGTAATAAAATGTCCTAGCTATTGATAAATGTTCACATACACTTCACAATGTAGTTTCACAACATCTCAGTGGGTTTTAAATTATGTCTGAATTTCACTTAAAAACTGTCCTCTTGCTTTGTCTTGTTGAAACATCCCTCATCTGTTTATTACTCTTTTAAATAAAGAGATGGGAAAAACACATCAAAAACAGTCACATCAGTAATTCTTTTTGACTGGCAGTACACTATGGAGATTGTAATGTTTTTTCATACTAGACACCAGAAAGCATTTCCATGTTTTTATTCAGTGTTTCAAATGATACTGTCAACTATTTTTGTCAAGTTATATCCATATAGACTTTATTAAAACTTTTGAAATGCAATGCATTAATACGTAATGCAATAATTTAGATTAATAATTAATAATTGGTACATATCCGCTTTCTGGATATTATTTTTTAAGACGTTATAACCCAAATATATTGTCGTTCTCATCCAATGTCTGGTTGGCTATATGTATGAATTTGTTATGCTTTTAAGGTGTCATATGACTCAAAAACACTGCTGAGATAATAGCATGTACAGCACTATCTATCCCTCCATCTTCTTAACAGCTTAGTCCAGTTCAGGGTTGCGGTGAGTCCCTCTACCCTTTCATTGGGAGCTGGGCTGGGTATTTCAATTGTAACCATAGCCAGGACAGTGCACCAATCCATCACTTGACACACAGTCACAGTAGGACAATTTAGAGACCCCAATTCACCTGGCCGCCATATTTTTGGGTTGTGTGAGGAAACTTAATGCAGACAAATATGGAATCAGATGAGGACTCAGTGCTGAGAGGCAACCATGATAACCACCGTGCCACCCCAGTTTGTAGAGGACTAGCAGACCCAGTTTATTTTATAATTTCATAATTATAAAATAAATAATTTCATAATTTCATTTCATAATTGCTTTAAGAAGTATAAAATAACATTGTTGAACATTATGTGGATATGAATTCAGAAGATTATTATTTTTTGATTGTGTTTGTTCAGAAGCAAAAATGAGAAATACCTTATTTCTATTGTTTTAATTTGTAGAAAAGCATGAAACTAATGGTCTTATATGTCCTAATGGCCTTAATTATATGCCACTGCCTACAAATGATGAAAAACATAGTTAGTTGCTTGGTAATTAAATGATGCTCTGTTCATATAAATTTGAATGTATTTATTAACTTTATATATTGTCCAGTGTTTGTAATTGGAAATTATGATCATAAAGAATGCTGAATTGTTTATGATGAAAAGCTTCTTTTTTATCCAGTGGTGACAAAAGTAAATGCCTTGCTATCATACCAATGATGCTATCATCATTGATCCAACTACTCTGTTGGTGATTTATTGAACAGAGAGCAAACCTACAGTGGACTGTTTTATTGCTTATATGAGCAAAGCAGGCAGCCATTAGTAGGACAAATGTTTTTTCCTCTACTGAGCAATCTTATTATTTAAATAAAAAATCTGTTGTTGTCCTTACTATATATAGTAAAACAAACAAGTGTGTGTGTGTGAATATATGTTCAGGTCAATACATAACGACTGGAACAGACACACACGCACACTGTTCTGACACTTATGAAGCTCTTTAGTTTGAGAGCTCTCTGTGGATTCACTACCTATTGAACAGACACAAGCACAGCCATACCCGACCTTAGGACAAAAAGCACATTCCCTTTTAAACCTTTTAAACATTTAAACTGAAAGAGCCTGAATGTAAGCCCACCATTTAATTTCTCACCCTCATGACCTCATAACTCACATAATAGTTAAATTGCAGCTGCTGAATAATTCACTGTTCTTATTGAATTATTCATAGTACTGAATACTGAATAATAAGCCCCAGCCTGCAGTTCGAAGGGTTAAAGCAGCGGTTTCACATGTGACTCCACTAAACACTGACCCCAGTCTAATCTACTCCACAGCTTTACTCGTTATAACAAATTCATCATTTTACTCAACTCTGCAGAGAAAAGGACCACCTATACTTTCTGTCTCTATTTAAATAGAGACAGAAGAAGAGCTCGGAAGAGCTGCTGGCCGGCGAGCTGGAAGGCCGAGTCCGGCATGCTGTGGATCAGCCATGTTTCTGTGAGACAAATCACTACGCAGTTCCTCATGTCCTCAGATAAATTCATCCTCAGCCACAGGAGGTCCAGCTTGTTGTCCAGAGAGTGTTAGCCTTTAGCCTGGCTAGCACGCCGCCCTGCTTCTGCCGCCAGTCTCGTTTCCTCCTCCCGGCCTGTGTTCCACTCCACCGGGCCGGTGTCTGGAGAAGTCGTAGTCTGCTCAGCTCAGCCCGAATGTTTTTATCCAGAGTTGCTGCTTCTGTCGCTAAATTGTGTTTTATCTTATCTGAGTTCGGTTTGGCTGCAACTCGGCCACCTAGGGCGTGTGAATTCAGTATCAGAACTGACATAAACCGACATAAAAACTACTAAAACTGGGTAGCTAGGAGCTTGAGAAGCCAATGTGCAACTGCACGCCACCGTCTTGCCGTGAAAAAAAAGTTTGATGTGTTTACTTTGTTACATTATCTTATCTTGTACAGAAAACAGCTAACATTTACAATAGTACTACTGAAGTGCAGAAAATATGTTTCGTCTGCATTGTAGCTATGATCATTGTACATATTACATTTCCTAAATTTCTAATTAAAATTAATCTTACCCCTTGACATATCACTAGCTCTAAAGCTGCTATTAGACATCACGTTCGGGAGTATCAAAGATTTGACACCTTACGGCCACCGTAGAGACTTCTTTATGTTTGGAAGGGGCAGGGGGGGCTGTGGAAATAGCTTTCATTTAGTTGCAATATGGAAACTAAACCACTAGATGTCCCTGGAAACTACATACTGTGCCTTTAAGAAAATGCGCTTTTTAACAGGAAATGAACTATTTATCTAGCTGTATGAGGTAGATGTGTTCCTGTGTTTAGAGTTTTGAAAAAGTATCTTAAGTATTGGTAAATGCTTGTTAGCAGTCGTAAAAACTGAAATCATGCCAAGGGTTCTTTAACTGTTCTATATACGGTAGAACCATTTTATTTAATAAAGAAAACTTGAACCATGTTTTTTAGAGTGTACATTTCAAACATTAGAAGGAAAAAGATAATACTAAAGAAAGAAACATCAAAGGGCAAAATATGACAAGGAAAAAATAATAACAATAATTGACATTTGACAAAAAACAGACTTTGATGACTACACATATGGGCCTAAACAACTCCAAAACAGCAGGACTTGTTGGGAGCTTCTGGGCAGCAGTGGTGACTACTGACAGTAGTCCAAAGAGAAAAAAAACCCCCAACTGTCCACAAGGTGTTGGGCACCAAAGAATGGCTGTGGGAGGGGAACAAAGGCTATCCCATCTGGTCAGATCCAACAGAAGGGCTGCTGTGGCATAAGTCACATAAATGTTTAATGTTTGTGATTATGCTACAGTACATGAGGAATGTGGAAGAATATGTCATGCTTAGTCCTGAGAGTATGGGGCTGTGTAGTCATACACCCCTCAGATGATTTTACATTTTCTGGTATTAATGTTTCATTGTCGTCTGCATTGCCTGCCACTACATTTGAGTTGACAAGATACTAAAATTTAAACAGGTGCATGAAGTACCATCATTTCAACTCTATCCTTAGGTCATGCCTTAACACTTACACCTCCCAAGAGGTAGATAAAAAGGCTGCTGTATAGAAGGATCACATGAATGTTTGATTGAAAAAAATGCTTCCTTTTCTTTCTAGATATATCCATTTACTGAAAACTAACAGCAGTAGCATTTGGACTCTTAACACACATACACATATGAAATAGTCCTTGGTTCAGTGTTACTTCCAGTGTTATTTGATTGAGAGAGAGAGAATAAAAGCGAGAGATGGAGAAGTGAGACAGAGAGAGAAAGAGTATCTGTCTGTTTTGTCTCTGAAGACTTCTGGGTCTACTTTATGTGGCATATTACTAGTAGCTGAAGAGAAGGGTTTCATTTAGTTTCATCAGTCACCACACACACACACACACACACACACACACACACCCACACACACACACACACACACACACACACACACAAATGATCAGAAGACATGTCCAGTACTTGACAGAAAAAGCAGGTACTTTGTCCTGAATTGAAAACAACCACTTTAACCCAATTAAGGGGGTTATGACACCAGTTGATTCAGTGCTACCAGTGTAATAATTACAAATATTTATAACCATTACATAACACACATATAATGAGAAAATGGGACATTTGTAAGATAAGATAAAGAATATCTTGAACTTTAAATACAACACTAGCATTATGGGATCCGCAGTATTGTTTGATAGAGCTGATAGTATATATTGAGTGTCTATAGGAAATGGATAAGGCAGATGGTGTGTTTTGGAAAGGTTGTGTGAGATAATGTAACATGATTTGCTGATACTAATATTAATACTAACATAATAATAAGATTATGTTCAGAAGAGGAAAAGTTTAATATGCAGTCATCTGAAGTGGATTACACTTCAACTCACTTTATAACTGTAGATTTGTTGTCTGAATACACAGCAGCAGTGCTAGATGTAATTGATTGATCATGACATATTTGGAGTCAAAATTTTTCTTCTTTAGTTTAGTATGAGAGCCTTGAAGCAAATGTTGCTAACAATGAAACTGAATAATCACCCAAATTAGCCTAAACTGCTTCTGTAAAACACATAACCAGAACTTATCAGAATGTATTTCTGTATTCTTGCTTTAATGTATGCTTGTAATAATAATCTCAACCAAAAGATTTAGTGTAACATGTTTTAGTTTATGAGCGTAATTATTTTGGTAGTTCTTGAACTTTTCATTTGTGAAGCTCTTTAGCTTCTGTCTGCTTTGCACTTGGTTCCATTCATAATTCTGGGTACGGTCCCATGGTATCTTCTTGGCGTATGAGGTCCTGTTTCTGGTGCACTCAATAAACAAGCACAAAAAACACTGGAAGAACAATGGAACTGTTGAGGACGAATACTCTGGGTGATGCTCACTCACTAAGAAACAAAACCAGAATGAACAACAAATGCATTTTTTTTGGCTTTTTTTGGTGAAATTAGTCACATGGGCACGTTGATAAAAACCAGGCAGATGAATAATAACTGGGACAAAATTTCTCCCCAAAAAGTCAACAGGACCCAAATTGTACAATACCCAGGGCAAACAATAACCAAGGTTCTACTATGTTGTCAAGCACTTAAGTGGTAGAACATCATTTTGACTTTCCCTGAATGCTTCCAATAAGAAAGATCAGAAATTGTTCCTTGTTGTCATTAGCAAAGAATGTTCACAATGAAAAGATTTAAATGATGATGCAAGGGAAACCTGAAGTGGATCAGGTGCTCAACAACTGTGGCTCTGTATTCACTAATTGGAGAAAAGAGAATTCCACTCTTCTTACTACCAGCTGTAATTGCCATTTACTACAAAAGGCTGCAAGACACTCTCTTATGATGTTCAATCATTAGTCATGAAGATACAATGATGCAATGACATCTTCTTATAGTGTGAAACATGGGATTGAGCTGAAGGCATGTTTTGAATTTCTAGAGACGGGATATCTAAAGGTATTGCAACATATGTGCACCAAGTGGCTTTCACTGTTTGCCAGACATTGTTAAGAAAGGGAGCTCAAGGTGCTTGGAAGAGTGCTTTGATTTTGGACCGGGCTCCCTCTTGAAGAAGATTTCAGTGCTCTTTCTCAGCCCTCAGGAGGATTTTTCTGTTAGCATGTTATCAGACATTCACAATCTATTTAAAGTGAACTGTGTTGATGGGGAACAGCTTTTCAGTCAAGGCCTGGAACTTGAAACAGGCTCTCCCCAGCACTCATCCAAATAATGAATTTTCAGTAGACTAGAAATGGGTTTCATTCTTTGAAAAATGTGACTCACCAAACCTTGCAGTTCCTTTGAGCAATGCATATATGCAGTGGCTCTTCAGTGTTATGAATAATCTCTAGAGTGACAAGGAAACCAAACTGTGAGTTTTTCAAAGCAGATATCTGTATTTGATTTAATTTTGGACTGTCATGTGCTGGCTTCTGAAGAATACACCAGTGCTGATGGTGGTAAAGTCTAATACAAAGTACAGATGCAAGGTACATTAACCGTGAATCTAATGGAAAGGGGTGTCGGGTTCTGGTTTGTTGAAAACGTGGTAGAGCTCATTCAGGTTATTTGCTAGAGATGTATAATGAAATGCTTCAGTATACCTTTCATCTGTAATTGACCCCCGAAGTCATGTCATTCTATAGTCTGTACTATTAGCTCTGTGCTACGTTCATGCAAAAATTTGATAACAGTACAGCACATAAAATTTACATGTTTTGATTAATGTAACCATGTATCTCAAATCAGTTTTGTAGAAACTTAGGAAGTCAGTAACTCTAATAACTCTAACAGGCAGTTAGCTCCATTTCACACTGGAAAAAAAAAAATTTCAAATTTTTCAAAAAGAAAAAAAGCATTAGAAAAGCACTGGTATTTTCTTACTTTCTAATGCTTCTAACTGTATCATCCTTGTTTTGGCTTCAGCAAAAGCCTTTATTATGTTCTATAAACAATGTTCAGTGTAAATCAAATTGCATTGTTTGACCTGCCCATGTTTGAGAATTTCACATCACTCTTGGTCAGAAAGAATGACTGTGAGAAAGAATGCCAACGTTAGATTTGTTCATCACATCTCCTTTAATTGCTAAAACTGCAAAGTTTTAGAAGAAGCACTATGTCTAGCCATTTCAGCCAGAGATGCAGCTACTTTTTCTGATATCCTAGTCATGTTCAGACTATTCAATTTGCTGTTAGGTGAAGATATTTAAGAGTATTGGCCGGCTGTATATATTTATTTTCTTTTAGTTAATGTTCTATACTTTTCAAGGTTGTGTTTGAGATCCCTGTTTAGCTAACTAATACAGTTTCTCTTCTCTTAAAAAGTAAAATAAAAACTTACATTTGTTTTTTTTCTTTACCTTTATTTGTGGACAGCAGTGCCCCTGATACATTTGCATGTTTCACATGATGAGAAAGATCAGCGTTGAACATCATATATGCATATCCATACAAAATGGTTCAGTGACCACAATATCAAGCTTTTCACCATCTCAGAACTTTGTCGTCTTGTGAGGTGAATTGAAAAAAAGTCTAAAATAAGGGATCTAAGTCCTGGGAGGATCTTTATTAAGTGGTCCGTGTTCAGTCATCAAACATTATAGGAGAAGACTCACTACTGTCACTACGAGAGGTTGCACAAAGTATTAAATACAGACTCCAATAATTGTGACACATGTTGTTATTTTCCTAAAATAAATTGTATGGCTCTGGCAGCACTTTAGTGTTCAGGCAGAGAGAGAGAGGAGAAAAGCTAGAGATGAGAGAAGGTAAAAAAAGAGATGTAAACAGAAGAGATGTGGAAGCAGAGAGAGGAAGTGAGATGGAAGAAGAAAGGATGGAGAGATGCAGATGGACGGAGTGTATTATTGATGAAAGGAAAATGAGAAGGAAGCGGAGGGGGCAGGAGAGGAGTCGGGGGGAGAGCAGAGGGGGACTCACACTGAGGCTGTCTCCGACACCCGCCATTAAAATTTCATATTGAAATGATTCTTTCTTCTCTCTCTCTCTCTCTCTCTCTCTCTCTCTCTCTCTCTCTCTGTTTCTCTCTCTCTTTCTCTCTTTCTCTCACTCTCCCCCTCTCTTTCTCTCTCTGTCTCTCTCTGTCTCTCTCTCTCTCTCTCTCACACAGAGTGAGTGAGTGAGAGAGAGATTGAAGTTTCTGAGAGCTGTGGGCTGTAGTGCACTGTGTGCTCTGCTGGTAGCTTTAGTTAACTGCAGTATTGCTCTGTATTACCGCAGGGACTCGGCAGCTTTTATGCTGCTGTTTCAGTGGATGGAGGATTCCTCTCCGTTTCAGTCACCCCAGCACTCCAGTCTCTATGAATGCTGTGTAAAACCCCTGAGTGGGATTTCAGAGAGCTTAGGAAAGAGATTCTACAAAATGAACACTACATACAGCTGCAGGCTTGTCCTAGACTACTGCTTGAAAGTTTAGAATCATTGTTCATTGGTCTGAAACCAGAGCTTTCGGTAATATTACAAAGTAACATCAGCAAAAAAGAATATTATAAAATACACTGGCACTTATATTTTATGAATAATAACAATAAATACATCTTCCACTATATAATTTATTTCACTAACATTAGTGTTACAGTGCTGTTATAGGCACAATGTGAAGCGGCAAAATATGATATGACAAAATACATCAGCATGTACAACAACACTGCAGTGTTTCTGTGCAAATTCAAAAATGAGAGAATAGGAAGCTAGAAAAAATATCAAGAATTATGATAAAAGTGTTGATCAGCTCCCAATAACAATGTGTGTGTGTGTTCTTGTATTTCTGTTCTGGACCTCATAATAATAGGAGTGCATGTCAGATCTGTATAAATGGGGACGTTTTGCAGGTCCTCACAAGAAATGTGACTTTTTCATTACAAGCTTTTTTTTAATTAAAAGAGCAGATACATTGACCTTTGGTTGCCAAGGTTGAGCTTACGTTTATGTTTATATTTTACTCATTATTATGCAAGTGAATGCAATGTTCTCACTAATATACTATCACCAAAGTGTGTATGTATGTATGTATGTACCTGGTTTATGCCATGTTTTGGGGACCAAAACCATTTAAACACTCAGGTTGTGGGGACTTTTCTTCCTTGCAGGATTACAAAGCTGGTCCCTGTAACGTAAATAATCAAATTTGAAGGTAAAGACATGTTTTGAGATTAAGGTTTGGGTTTTAAGGTCTAAAATCTATGTAATGTCCCCACAATTGACAGAAACAAACCTGTGTGTGTGTGACAGGCAGAGACAGAGAGAGTGAATGATACTAATGGAGCAGGATATTGACTGGTTGTGCTGTTATCTGTCAGAACAATCAGGTCGGAGCTGAATGGAATAGGAGGTTTAGGGCTAGCTTAAGGTCACTTTAGTCTCAATTTCAGCTGCCACAGCTCTGCACAAGAGTGTAGTCATTTTTGTTTGAAATCAAACAGTGATTAGGGCATTA
This sequence comes from Crenuchus spilurus, assembly GCA_036984385.1. Classification (NCBI taxonomy): domain Eukaryota; kingdom Metazoa; phylum Chordata; class Actinopteri; order Characiformes; family Crenuchidae; genus Crenuchus; species Crenuchus spilurus. The sequence goes on along the minus strand of BRDA01011146.1, from coordinate 58,668 downwards.
AAACCCTTGGGAAAGCCTTTGACTGACAATGTGAAACCTAGTGCTTTTAAAATACTGGTCCTCACATACAGGGGGTAGACAATGAAACTGCAACATCTGGTTTTAGACCACAATAATTTATTAATATGGTGTAGGGCGTCCAATACAGTGTCAATTCATCTTGGGAATGATATATACAAGTCTTGCACAGTGGTCAGAGGGTTTTTAAGCCATTCTTCTTGCAGGATAGTGGCCAGGTCACTACGTGATGCTGGTGGAGGAAAGCGTTTCCTGACTCGCTCCTCCAAAACACCCCAAAGTGGCTCAATAATATTTAGACACAAAGACTTGCTGTCTTGGTCACAAATCCACCAGCAAGACGTGCACCAACAATTTGTCCTCTTTTGAACTCTGGTATGTCACCCATAATGTTGTGTGCATTGTAATATTTTGAGCAAAACTGTTCTCTTACCCTGCTAATTGAACCTTCACACTCTGTTCTTACTGGTGCAATGTGCAATTAATGAAGATTGGCGACCAGACTGGTCCAATTTAACCATGCAACCTCCCACACTAAAATAACAGGTGTTTCAGTTTCATTGTCTAACCCCTGTACAAGGCCTATATGGTGAAGTGCCTGAATATATATATATATGAACTCTTAGTATTCCAGACCAGTACTAGATCATTGAGATCTACCAATAAAGGTTTTCTTGTTACCCCTAGAACTAAACCGAGGTGAAAGGGTGACTGTGTCTTTTCAGTATATGCTCCTAAGATGTGGAATCATCTTCCATCTTATATTAGATTCTCTGAGTCCATATCTTCTTTTAAAAAGCATTTAAAGATCTACTTTTATTCCCGAGCTTTTGAGTATAATTATAAGTGATATCTATCTTTTAATCTCTATTTTATTTACTTTGTTTTGTTTATTTTTATTTTAATTACTTGAATGTTTTAGTGAGAAACACTTTGTAGGTATGAGTGAAAAGTGCTATATAAATAAAGTTTCCCTACTTACTTACTTACTTACTAGCATACCTCTACCGATTGGTAGAGATGGCACAATCACATTTATTCTTCTTCAAGAAGATATAGTGACTTAAATGTACTCTACTAAATGATTGAGCAGAATGTTAAAGGGTTATAAACTTATATTATGAATTATTTCATTTTATTGGTTATCTTGAAAACAGAACTAGTTAGTTTTTGATATTATCAGATTTGGTTGTTTGTGGCCTTATCATATCAAACAGATGTAACTGCAGCACTGAAAAATCATGTTAAATGATTATCCAAAATGTTACAGTGAAAATAGTAAGTATTTGGTCATTTGGGGTCAGGGTACAAACAAACATTTGTTGAGCTGTGTATGTATCATAGTGTTACTATAGTGTAATATATCATAGCCACAAGGTCTGTTTGTATGAAAAAATATATTGATGTAACAACCCTTCTCTCTATTCCACATAGTTTTGGATGTGCCCCACACTCCAGCTGGTGCTGAGCAGATGAAGCAGCATAAGGCAAAGCTGTAGAACAATAAGACTCCTCTGGCTATTCCTCACTGCACCTGAGATCCACATCCTTTTACTTCCCTGAACCTTTTCAATCTTCATGAAAGCTGACTGAATCAAAAGATTTGTTAAAGTATATCTACAAAATAGACAAAATATATTGAATAGCTGAAACTATAGAAGCTACAATCTTGCACCCATAGTTTTAATGTACTTTTCATCCATTATTACAGATAACATCAGATACTACAATAGTATATTTGAGATAGTTATTTATCACTTGTCTTAAGGGAAACCAACTACAATTTAGCTGCATTAACCTCATAGTTCCTGTACAAAAACTAAAGAATCACTTTTCAAATATCAAACAACCAAATTTGTCCCAAATTTAAATTGACAAGTATTTTCTTTCCATATAAACTCTGGACACAAATACAGAGAACACAATCCACTCAATAAACTGAATGGTTTGAACACAATAATGAGACAATTTATTTCATAAATGCATATTCATCCATGTCTATTGTGAGGTAGCAGGCAGGGGGTTGAACACAAGTGCGGAGATTGCTGGGATAGATGTGGGATTTATTGAACAAAAACAGACAGAAAACAAAACACAGCACGAGGGCTGAACACAAAGGGTTCTAGGAAGGATTCAGACAAGGAACTACAAGGCTCAAGGTACTAAGTTAACAGACAAAGTTCATGGCACTAAGAGACAACATGACAACACTGGACGAAATTGGACGAAATGACCGACAAGGCACAAAGGACAAGACAGAGCATATAAAGGCAAGGACAGGGTACATGGAACAAGGAACAGCTGGACTCAATGAAACACAATGACACAGGAAATCCACATAAGGGCATGTAGTACATGATCAGAACACAAGAGGGAGACAAAACACAAGGGCAGGGGCTCAGATCCTGACATCTATAGCTTTAAAATAAATACTAAACCTGACTGAGAGCTGAGCTAAAAGACATTCTCTAGAAGTCAGTAGAAAAAGTTTCTTCTGTGAATGAAAACCAGCAATGTTTCTTAACCACACCACAAGGAATAAACTGGATCAAATTCTGACAAATGATTGATGCTGTCACATCACCACACAGCTGAGTGTGGTGATTAAAAAATTAGTATTCTATTGCACAGTAGTTTATGTACTGATAGCTGTGACTGAGAAGCTCAAGAAAGCTAGTTTTGCTGGATTGTCTTCGCTTCTTATCCTTCTTGACCTTTCTGAGACCATGAGTTCCTCCTGTCCATGCTCTCTAAACTTGGAATCATTGACTCTGCATGGAAGTGGTTCAGATAATATTTAGAGGGATAATCCTACCAGGTAACATGGAGTGGGTCCACAACTGCTCTATGCAGGCTCTCCACTGGTGTTCCACAAGGCTCAGTACTGGGTCCTCTTCTTTTCTTACTTTATAATCATTCTCTTGGTCAAATATTTTCTTCTCATGGATTTTCATACCACTGTTATGCTGATGACACTCAACTGATGCATTCCTTCCGTCCTTCTGACATGGAGGTATCCAGCCACATTTCAACATGTTTGACTGACATCTCTACATAAATAAGAACCCACAATCTGAAGCTCAACCCTAGAAAAACTGAATTTCTATTAATTCCTGGAGCCAGTAGTTTGCATCTTGAACTTCCTGTTCTGTTTGAGAATTCCATCGTTAAAGAAACAAGAAGCCTTGGTGTGATTCTTGACGACCAGTTATCATTTTTTACTTAGATTGCAAACTTGACACGGTCGTGTAGCTTCCTCCTCTTCAACATTTGACAGATCTGACCCATTCCAACCCAGGATGCTGCCCAGGTGCTTGTTCAGTCTCTAGTTATCTCAAGACTATTGTGTATAATTGTGTATCTTTCCTTCTTTCTAGTGTTAGTGATGGTTTTGTTCTAACAGTGTCTGAAGAGTAGTTTGAACTCTAACCTGTCTGTACTAGCTGAGATAATTCTCTTAATGGAAACAAAGCACTACGTCACTCTGGATAAGAGCATCAGCCAAATGCTGTAAATGTAAATGTAAACATTCAACAATGTGTGCATTATTACGGTTAGGAACTGAAGCTGGGTGATTAGTTCTCAAAGCTCCAACTCATCCCAAAGCTTTTGGATTGGAATCCAACACTCCAGTTTCACTGCTCCAGAGCGCAGTGGTGGAGAACTTTATACCCATTTAGTTGAGACTTGGCATTTACCCGGTGACCACAGGCTCTTGTCACACAGCTCCAGAGGGTTTTTGCATCCTACACTGATCCTCTCTCAAATTCATGAAGCACATTTCTTTCCCATGCACATGACCCATTAACTGCCCATTTAAGCATGTATCCGATTTTCCCCTGAATCTGGTGCAAAAATACGTTAGTAAATCAAACCCCTAGTGCTTTTAAAACTAGAGAAATAACATTTGTGAAAATGGTGCCTCATTACCATATTCAGAGAAAAAAGCCTAATGTTGATTGAGCTGATTGTAGTCTCTCATTAGGAGGCTGTTAAAATGGATGATTCTTAGTGCATTGTTTCCAACACTGAGGATAGCATGTGGCTGAATTTGCTTTTTCTGGCGGTCTTTAATCACAAGCTCTGAGAATGTTATTTAATCACAATTTTTTAAGCAAAAAGAAGGATTTTTGCTATACATTTGAAGCCAATCTTGCATGAAGCTTGCTTTCTTTTCTTTCTTCTCTTTCAACAACTGATAAGACATCTGACAGTTGGCTTTTCTTTCTGCTGTCAGATGAAAAATGGGATCTAGTTGTGCAAAAAAAAATCCACTGTAATTTCAAGCTTTTCTCCACTCTCCTCAACTTTTCTGAACATTGTTTTTTTTAGATAACTTGTCATCAGTCCAGATGCCTAAAAAGAGCAAAATGTGCTCTGAAGGGATTTCTATACATTCTCTAAAGAAAAAGTCACTGAGCATAGACATCATATGCAAGATTCAATTAAGCTGCCAACCTTGTGTATTTAAAAACTCAACAACAAAGGCACATTCCACAATTTCTCAAAATAAATAAATAAATAAATAGATTGCATTCCTCACGCATCAACTCTCAAAGTGATGTCAGAGAGATAATTTCTAAACCAAGAACATTAATCTTGATCAAAGGATGTGCAATAATAAATAGGGCTCACTGTTGCAGCAAGTTATAAAAAGTTTCTGGATGATTTTCTCCATATGTTTGTTTTCACTTAATTGAATGAACCACTTATAAATCATATTTACATATTTTCCACTTCCATTAGATCAGCCTAGACTTGTGTGGAGAATGGGAACTGGAAGGCTAACAGTTCAAGCAAACACTGGAACTCAGTAGTCACCTAAACAACCCAACTGTTTCCATTAAAATACATCAAACCTTCATTCAACTTGCATCCACATCTTAATTAAAACTTAAAAATAACTGAGTGTGAATCCAGAGTCATTTTTAATGAAGATGGTCATCATAAATACAGAAGAATCTTATTGAAGATCTGAACTGCAGATCATCTTCAGCAAGTGATGCTGGACCAAGGTCAAAAAAGGAACTGATGGACCATAGCCATTTCAACAATGGACTATTCTCTCTGTTGTTGTCAGGGAAGCATTTTTGTTTTCTCAAGGCAAACACAGAGAGGATGTATGACTGTATGACTCACAAGCAAGCACTTCAGACAGCAGCAGGCCTGGTAGAAGACTCCATATTTATTCCACCATCTTCACTAAAACTGACTATCTTAGATGGTCAATTCAGCTTTGAACATTTTTGATATTTTTATAGTTTGCAGCGAGTCATACAATAATTTAAGGTATATATACAGTTTGAGTGGGTTGAGAGATGTTTTACTGTTGTTTGCAGCATTTGAGGTGACTATTAAATTCTAGTGTTTGTCAGACACATTCACCTTGCCTAATAAAACAGAATTTGGACTTCAAACATGTCTTGACTGATTGATTACTTCAAAGGTAAGTGGAAAATTATGTAAATATGAGTATTGAGTGAACTGTTCCTATAAAAACAAATAACAATAAAATAACAGTAAGAGAGTTGACTTCATTTGAGGACAAGTCTGAAGTGAGCATCATGGTCAGAGTCAGAGCTGCCACTTCTGTATTCTATTGAATGATGGGTTGATAAAATGACTATAAAATAAGCATGTGCCTAGAAGAGGTAATGTGATTTATAAGGGAGTTAATGTAATTTCTTGGGGAAGGCACACAGTGTGCAGTCTTTTGCTGGAGCAATTAAAAGGAACCAAACAGAACAAATTTATAACAGCAGTCATAATAAATGAAGAATGAAGCACAGAAAGCTAAATTATGCAGATTATTAATGACATCGAGGTTAATCACACTAAAAAGCAGTAATGGTTCAAAAATATTAGTTTGATACATGTCCTCATGGCCTAAAATTACGGTGACCATAAAAAAATATTTTGATAATGTGTTGGTGCCAGAAAACAGGTGGTAAATAAAAACAGCTTCCTGAAAGTAGAGGAAAAACAGAGAGAGGGAAGAGAGGAGGTGCACAGCGTGGAAGAGAAGTTTGTGAGGGAGGATAGGGAAGAGAGGAGGTGCACAGCGTGGAAGAGAAGTTTGTGAGGGAGGATGTGAGTGAAGAGAAAAGCTGTTTCATGGAGTGAATGTATGATGTCAAGATGACGTTGCATGCCCAACTTTGTGTGTGAAATGAAACTGTACCTGCAGACAAGTAGCTGCTGTACAGTTTCAGTCCATTAGTTAAGAATATTAAGATTAAGATGAACCAATTTGCCAATGTGATTTTCACACAATGGAATTTGGCCTCCGCATTTAACCCATTAGTGCACTGAAACACACACACACACACACACACACACACACACACACACACACACACACACACACAGACACTCTTGTGAACAAACTAGGCTGTGAGAATTTGTGCCCGAAGCGGTGGGCAGCCCTTATCCACCGGCCCCCGGGGAGCAGTTAGGGGGTTAGGTGTCTTGCTCAAGGGCACTTCAGTCATGTCCTGTCTGTTCCGGTCACAAAACCAGATTCTTACCACTAGGCCATGGCTGCCCCCAAAATTATGACACCCTAGTCAAGGATTTTGGTCATTTTTCTGTGATCTGTTTTGTTTATGTGGGATTTGAGTTTGAAGAAGAAGATGAGTGTTCAAGGTTCATGCTATGTCCATCCCACTTTTCAATTATAGGACATTTATAAACAATGGTACCAAAATGGCTCTTTGGAGTGGTTGGGGTGGAATTTTTTTTCTTTTTTTCTCTTCTTTTCTTTTTCTTTTCTTTTTTTTTTTTTATACATTTTTGCCAATTTTCTCCCTTTCCCAATGTGATAGGGAACCCATTAGTGGCTCCATCACTTTGCACTATCCCTGACTCTAGGAGGGTGAAGACATGCACATGCCTCCTGCGTCGCATGCGATACAGCCACCACTTCTTTTCGAACTATCGCTTAATACGTCGTCACTGGGGGAGCCAACACACTCAGAAGAAAACGCAGGGTCTCTAGCTTTAAATGGACCAATCAGTAGATGCCTGAGCCAGCAGACACTGCAATGTGAGTGTGATAGCGCCATCTACCCTCCCAGAGAGAGCACTGCCAGTTTTGCTCTCTGTGGGCCCAGCTGTTGATGGCAAACAGCATGACCGGGATTCAAACTCACAATCCTCTGGTCATAGTGTCAGCGTCTTAGCCTGCTGAGCCACTCGGGGTCCTATAGAGCAAATATTTTACTTTCAGGCAGAAATTCCTCACTCTCAGATGTGGATTAGTTACCAAGAACCCATAATAATGTAAAGCATTTATACAAATTGAAGGTTTATTCTCTAGAACAGCACATCTAAGCCAAGAACCAATTAGGAACTTTTACTTATAAGAGTGTATACAACTCTACTCTACTGGAAGAGAACAGCTTGCCTTTTGGCTCTCTGCTGGTTTATTCAGGCTTTTTTTCTGCCTTAACCTGCTACCCTCCTTCTCTTTTCTTTCTCTCTCTGACTTTGTCTATGTCTCTCATGTCTTCATACTCATCCATGGGGAGACCTTGTGTTAATGAGAGTGCGATCATGAGACTATTATTGCCCCCCCCACCCCAGTACAACAACAACCACCTCCCAACACACACACACACACACACATACACACACACACACACACAGCTACCATTAGCACAACCCTGTAGTTCAGAGAGCGCATGTTCACCAGAGACAGAGAGTGAAAGTGTGGGAGAGGTCGAGTCACAAAGAGGGGAAAAAAGCAACCAACGTTAAGTGGATTAGAAGAGACGGGCAACACTGCTCTGAGTGAGGAAACGCCAAACTATAAGTAAGTACTATGCAATAGAAGTATGAAAGTAGGAAAGAAAAGTGGAGAGATAGAGAGATGTGGAGGGAGGGAGAGGGAGAGAGAGAGAGAGAGAGAGAGAGAGAGAGAGAGAGAGAGAGAGAGAGAGAGAGAGAGAGAGAGAGCAGGTTCAGCACAGAGCCTGAGGGAAGCTGTGTGCTCTGAATATATCACTTCATGTCATGTGTGAGCATGGAGGAGACAAGCAGAGAAGTTTCAGAGGGAGATTTGTGGTCTGCGAGAATTTCCATGCCCTGGCGAGTGTGTGAGGGCATGAGTGTGTCTGAGGGGCTCGACAGTGTGTGTCCTACAAGTCAGCACAGTCCATAGATGAAGCTAGAATACTTGTGGCCTGCTTTGAATCTCAGGCCACTGATGTGACAGAAGAAAGAAGATCATGTGCTTGTCTTTATTATTGTGTAGATTCTATCTGTGTATGCTGAGCTGCGCAATATGAACCAAGTACTATTACTACAATATTATTATAATAATTGTAGATTAAAAAGAAGATTTTTATGTATTGCAGTGCATTAAAAGCTCTGAATGAGCAATGTGAAAGGATTTGATGATTAGAAGTCAAGTCATTGCTTCTGTTTTGCTATGCTATTAGAATATGTTATAAATAATAATAAATCATAATACCATGGAGAAGAGAAATGCTCTTTGCTGATTGGCAGGTATTACTGTATAACAGGATGCCTATGAAGCAGATCCAGCAAAAAAGCTTAATCACTGTTTTGTATAAATGCTCTGGAATCATTTGATTGGCAATTTGTGATACAGTAGCCTAAAACAACAGTCGAAAAGAAATGTAGACGTTTTGGTGATTCTATGATTGTGAAACAGTAGCTTTCTACACGTAACAAATGTCTAAATATGTGGCAACCAAGGTACATGTGGGATAATACCTGCTGAGGTGTCCCATTATGTGAGATAAATGAATAAAGTAGAGGCAAAGTATTCTACAACATTAAGCAAAGAGAAGGACAACAAGGACTCCAAAAAGGACAATTTCCATTCTATATCAACAAGTGTCTGTCTACACTACAAGACTGCAACTTAAATGCCCAATTCAAATGTCTATATGAAAATACAAACATGGTATTGATTGAAAGTTTGATTGAGTTTGCGGGTAAACGCCTACAAATTTTATGTTTCTGTGACCAATCTTGATACAAAAAATCATACAAGCACTCGTCTGAAATTGTCATTTTAACCTCACAGTATAAATGCTGTGATTAGTTAGAAGCAGGGGTGTCATATTGCAGGAAATGTTGGACTGAGTTATCAGAGCCCCAAGTGAGGGGAGAACCATTGAGGAGTCTGGAATTTTATTTTCCTTTAATAATATTTAATATTTAATAATAGGAGGGGGGCATGAACACTGCTTGTGCATAGAGCCCAGAATTTGGTTAGAAGGTTAGAAGGCTTACTTACATATTTCAGCACTGTGTAAAATCAGTAATGGAGTACTTATATATCTAACAATTGTATTAACTATGCCGTCATGCAACTATGACAGCCTCACATCTGAACATCTTTTTTATTAGATTACGGAAGTAAATGAATGAAATCTTTTAAATTTGATGTTAAAAGTAATCAAAGCACTGCATGCAGACATGATTCTAGGCATTTGGATCATCAAGAGGTATTATGAACCTGGCATTTGCGAATGTATTTACAAAATTAAACTAGCTTTAACTTTATTTTGTTAATGTTTCTAATTTAGAATGTTACTAAATACACGACTCAAAAAAATAAAGGGAACACTAAAATAACACATCCTAGATCTCAATGAAT
>BRDA01011146.1:26291-45216 GCA_036984385.1 Crenuchus spilurus | reverse complement strand
CTTAATAAACTAAAGTAGGACTTTCACTTCTTTAACAAACTACTTGAAAACTCTTTAGTTCGTACGAATTGAGAGAGGGAGAGAAGTACCTCTGCATACTGAGGGGTGACCCAGTCGAGGTTTACCGAGTGATAGACGTCCTCTTTAGAAAAGGGAGTGTGGTCCCTTGGACATACATACATTATTAACAACAAATGTGAAGGTATTAATGTGTTACCATATTCTATTTACTAAAGACGAAACCATGTTTACATACATAGGTTCAAGTGTGCATATGAGTCCTGTGGATTTATACCCATTAATCCTATAACATAAGCAATCCTATAACATGGATGCTATGATGCTATTTACGCCAGGGACCGGCTTTTGTGTCCATGCAAACAGGGTCTCCCTAATGGGGCCTGTGAGTCCTTATCCATTCCGGGGTGCTGTGAGGGATAGGATTGGCGTCAGTTCAAAGGCCGATTTCAGGTTCCCTGGTGTGAGGGAAAAGATTTCTCCTGCAGATAGTGAGCCATTTGGAGCTGACCCAGTGGGGAGTCATACGTCTCCATGAAGAGAGGGAGAGAGTTAAGCATGCTTGATTTCTCAAAAGTTCATCAAACAATTTCTTCACTTTCAGGATGAAATCAAATAATTCAGCTCGTGCTGACACTACACTTGGTTCAAGCCACAAAATGACATGGTGGCATGGAAAACTATACTTTCTCCCAACAACCAGGTGCTCTGTCTAACCACAGCAGATGTGAGAAAAACTATGCAGAGTCAAGCCATGAAATGCTGCTGGACCAGACAACATTGCTGGAAAAGTGCTCAGAAGATGTGCACACCAGCTGGCAGATGTCTTCACAGACATCTTCAACATCTCTCTGAGCAGCTCTGTTGTTCTAGTGTGCTTTAAGGTGACCACCATTGTCATGCCAAAAAAGTTGTCAGTGTCCTGTCTTAATGACTACCATCCTGTTCCACTCATGCCCATCGCCAGGAAGTGCTTTGAGGGACTCGTCATGAGTTACATCAAGACCCTGCTGTCCCCCTCAATGGATTCACTGCATTTTGCGTATCTTCCCAACCACTCTATGGACAATGACATAGCCACCACCATTCACCTTGCACTCACTCACCTAGACAAGACGGAGACATATGTTAGAATGCTGTTCATAGACTTCAGCTCAGCATTCAACAACATTATTCCTAAGCAACCTGATTGGAAAGCTGAGCTGGCTGGGACTGAACACCTCTCTCTGCAATTGGATTCTGGACATCTAGACTGGGAGACCAGAGTCTGTCTGAATTGGAACAAACATCTCCAGCACCACCATAATGAGCACTGGAGCTTCTCAGGGCTGCATCCTCAGTCCACTGCCCCAGCATGCAAGCTGTTCACTAACTCATGACTGTGCAGCAATGCCCAGCTCCAGTCACATCGTTAAGTTTGCAGATGACACGACTGTGGTGAGTTTCATCAGTTCAAATAATGTGTCAGTTTACAGAGAGGAGGTGGAATGATTAACAGACTGGTGCAGAATCAATAACCTGTCTCTGAATAGTGATAAAACTAAAGAAATGGTTGATGACTTTGGAAGAACACACAGAGACCCCTCTCTGCTGAACATTGATGGCTCCTCCGTGGATATGGTCAGAAGCACCAAATTTCTTGGTGTTCATCTGTCAGAGAACATCACCTGGTCCCTCAACACCTGCTCCATAAGTAAGAAAACCCAAGAGTATCTCTACATTCTAAGAAACTGAGGAAAGCTCTTCTGCCACCAGCCCCATCCTTACCACCTTCTGCAGAGGAACCATAAAGAGCATCCTGAGCACCTGCATTACTGTCTGGTTGGGGAATTGCACTGCATCTGACCACAAGACTCTCCAGCATATAGTCAGAATGGCTGAGAAAATCGCAGGGACATGAGATGTCATTATATTTTGGTTGCAAGGAGAAGCCACTGCTACCCATCTGCAGTTTGCTAATGATCAGAAGACTATTAGAACAATGTTTTGTAGACAGTTGGGACCAAAATAAATATTTTTTTGGGTTCAAATGAGAAGTGCTATATTTGGAGAAAGGAAAACACTGCATTCCAGCATAAAAACCTCATCCCATCTGTGAAACATGGTGCTGGTAGTATCATGATTTGGGCCTATTTTGCAGCATCTGGGCCAGTTTTGCTTGCAACCATTGATGAACAATGAATTAAGAATTATACCAGCAAATTCTAAAGGAAAATATCAGGACATCTATTTTTGAGCTGAATCTCAAGAGAACATGGGTAATACAGCAGACAATGACCCTAAGCACACAAGCCATTCTACCAAAGATAGTTAAAGAAGAATAAAGTTTATGTTGTGGAATGGCCAAGCCAAAGTCCTGACCTTAATCTAATAGACATGTTGTTGAAGGAGCTGAAGCAAGCAGTTCATGGACTGACCAACAATTACTAGAAACTTTTTTTACTGTAGTTGTGCAAGGGGGTCACACCAGATCCAGGTTCACATACATGCACTATTACATATTTTTTCTCAATAAACATGACCAAATTTGACTTCTGTATTTTATTGATTTAGTTATTTTTATGTACTTTTTGGACTTTGGATTTTTTAGGTCAAATGTATGAAGATAATTCTACAGGGTTCACTGTCTTTCAAGAACCACTATAGTATATACAGTATATCAGCCCTGTATACATTGTTGTCATGTTCCTTTATCCTTTACAGGATTACAGGACTAGAGTTCCAGCTGGAAAAATACAGCGGCTTTCAGAAAACACCCCTGTGTTGAGCTTTTAACTGCATTCAGTCAAGACTCCATTTTATCCGTGAAAATCCCTCAAAAGGCACAGCCCACAAACCAGACCAGACACACCAATGCACACACACACACACACACACACACACACACACACACACACACACACACACACACACACACACACACACACACACACACACACACACAAAAAAAAAAAGCACTATTTACAATGAATGAGTCTGTGACATAGTTGCATACAAACCTATCTCTGTAACTCAGGTATATCAGCTATAAGCAAGAAATACTTTACAACCACACCTGAAACATTTACTGGATATTTCTGATCCATGGGAGATTAGTCTTGCACAGCCACACACTGTACAACTCATCCTGGGCTTTTCTTTTCAGTATATCGGCTTATTTTCTCTGTGTCGAGAAAGTTGTGTAGTCCAGGCATGTACCTTTGTGCAAACTTTCTACATTGCATAAAATTTCCTTGAAACAAACACTTTATGAAGTGTCTTAGCCTTCAAGCAACCAAGGTCACTTACTAAATTTTCCAAAAACTAATCTCAGATGGATAATATAGTGACCTTACTAGAAAATCACTGAGCATTCCTTGCTCTTTCTCTTCACGTCATGCTAAAGTTATTTTTTATAACAACCTGGAATGGAATTATGATTTTTTTGAGATTATATTGATTGCACACGTTTATTAATGTGTGAGCATTGCTTTGTGTAATGAGTCAAAGCTAACAGAAGGATTTGCTGGCAAATGGAGATTTACAATAGACAGATTATTTATTTGAGTCAGTGTTTGTATGTACAGAATTTTAGCTTTAGTACAGACAGGGTTATTATTGTTTAGATTTTTTTTCTTTTGTTTTTCAGTTTAGTTTTAGTTTTAAGTTTCAAAGCTTGAATAGTTAATACTTGTAATGAAAATATTTAGTTTTAATAAATAAGTTTTTATATGAATAGTTTCAGCTATTTTATCTATTTGTTTTATGGTAATTTTCCAATGACAATTATACTTTCCAGTATTTGGCAGATGATCTTATCCAGAGTGATTTGTTTAAGTAGTTTTTAGAGGTAGGCAAATGTAGCATTACTGTATAATATGTATAGACATATGTATTATTTAAAATAATTTATCTTAACAGTGTGCTTGTAAAATCAACATATTTAAGCTAGTTCTAAAAACAATAGTTGATTCCAGATGTTGTTATCACTGATATTATCCATCACATGGATTTATTAAATTCCATCAACAGCTCACTTGATTTAATGTAAAATAGCATTATTTCAATAAACCACACGTGTAAAAACTGCAAATAATACTATATAAAGAATACATATGTCATTTGAATGTAAAATACAAAATCATAAAGTGATTGATCTGCAAAGTATATTTTATTTTATTTATCTGGTCAATTTCACTTGGTTGTGTTTACAAGAACTGAACTCACCATGAGCCAAATTTTTCAATTTTCCAAAAGAGAGCAAACAGACTTTTATAACCCATTTTAAAGATTTTTTAGATAATTTATTTTACTTATTTTCTGCTTTCTTCTTAAATTATAAAATTCAGCTGTAGACTGTTAGCTACCTTTTCAGCCCTGCAGAGCTTTCAGTGCCATGGTTTACCTGTCGGAAATTTACTTTGATAAACATTGTCATACTACAGTATCATGACTGCATATGGCATTATCAGTTGCATCATCCAGCACTATAACTGACACTAGACCACATGGGCTGCCATTTAAACAGACTACTAAACCAAATGCCAAAGAGAGTCAACTAGTAAACATATTTTAACTTCATTTAATGTGATCACTCTTGTCAGGACAAATTAATACACATATAAACACACATTCCTGCCCAGTCAATATTATTATTATTAGGTTTAATTAACAATTATTGTATCAGTGGATAAATGTACTCATCTTGTTATCAGACCTTAAACTAATTATAAAAACTACTGTTGTAATATTTAAAAAAATATTATAATTCATATGATTACTGTAAGCCTTCATTAAAAGTGTATTTACCTCATATGGGCCTGAACTGCCAGGAAGCTTATAAAAGGACCCTGAAGATTCTTCTAATAATGTTATTAATGTTCTAAACAGATGGTTTATTGATAAATTAGAACTTGTTAAACTTGTACATTACTATAGTGTGAACTTACTGTATATGGCATTTATTTAATTCACTGAGTATTACAGCTGCAGAGCAAACACTGCCTGAGGCTGATTGTAAAGGACTACACCACAGGGAGATCTTCCACAGCTAGGAGTGGGTTCCTCTCTGCTGATTTACTAAGTGTCATCCATCAGCTGATATTGCCTGCAGCTGGTGGATGACTTATTTAAAGGCTTCATCCACTGTATTTGGTGTGGAGTTATAGACTTTGCCTGTGCAGATCTGACTGTGCTGGTAACCAACAATTTTAGGGTTTCAGCCCAGACTGTCTCAAACACAGTCCCTGACTTTAAGAGTTTTGACTTTTCTGTTCAATGGAGTCTGTGAAAGTTTCAGAGAGTTCTCTCCATTTACCCATATATCCTGTCAGGATTTCCTGTATGCCCCTCTACCTCAGCTGGGTGGATGCTCTCCTTCTGGCTCATTGGAGTGGCATATGCACTTTCTGAGGTCCACTCCACTGATTTTTAAACATGTGTAATATATTTTCGGCATGTGTACACACTCTTAAAAAATATGGGTTCTTTACTGATGAAAATGGTTATACTGTAAATATGTATAGAACCATGAAGACACAAAGAACCCTGTGCATGATAAGTGTTAATAGAATGTGTTTTAACTATAGAGGACTTTTCAAAATGGATTCTGATATTGCTACAATCTCAAGTGTCTAATACTAGAGGAACTATTTAGTGATATACAAAACCATCTGCAACACATTCTTCAACAATATGAAGAACCCTTTGAACATGCAAATAATCCTTTAATCATGCACAGGGTTTTTTTGAGTGTTCATGGTTCTATATAGCTATTTTCTTCAGTAAAGAACTCTTGAAGAACCAATATTTTCAAAAGTGTATTATTCTCTGAAACTGTCAGTTAGGATGCACAATGGATAGTGAGCAGACACGTGCAGATTAAGAATGACAAGATTCAATAAAGAAAAATGGGATAAATCCAAATACATAAGTCAGTAAACAGACAGAGTTCAGAAAACAACAAAGGAGCAAAATAACAATAGAGAGCACAGGTCCTGCTACTCTAATGTTAATGTCATGAACACAGCCAAGAGCTAAACAAGCCCAACATGGCTACGAGCTAACAATGCTAGGCTAAAGGTTAACAAGGAGCTAAAGCTATGAACAAGAGACAACAAGAAAGGCTAAATAAGGCTAAGGCTATGAACTAGAGACAACAAGGAATGCTAACTATGAAGGCAAACAAGTTAAGAAAAATGACAAAGGCAGAATACAGGTCAAGGTACAGAAACTAAGTCAAACCGTTAGAAGATTGATACAAAGGAAAGGCGACGAGAAAGTTAGCAATACTTAGCAAAGGACTGATCTGAGAATGTTGGTATTAAAAATGAGTTAATGGTCAGTAGAGTGAGAACAGCTAAGAAAGGGAATTATGTGACTAACAGGGTCCTTACGAGGGGTTTCTGTTTAATGTAGTTGGTTAAATGTACAAGAACTACAGAGAGGTGGAACAGGGAGATGTAGTTTGGTGAGCACAGAGAAAGTGTAGTCAGGAAGAAAGAGAGAGAAAGCGAGACAGGCTCACATAAGGGGGCAGCATGACAAATAAGACTATGTGGTTTATATATTTTCCAGTATGCTTGATACATATATGATATACTGTGAACATTAGCCATGTTAGCCACTATGCTATTATAACCATGAGTATAGTTTATAGATGGTTATGCATGTAGTTTTGATTTAGTCTTACTCAGTTTTTCACCACTAGTTCTTGTATTCATAAAGATGTTTGTTAGCTCCCTGGTGTGTGCTGTGGGGTAAGGGTTTGAATAAGTGCCCTGAGTATGCACTAAATCCACTGCTGATAACATAATTAGAATTGACCTCCGGTAATCATGGGGAACTTAAAGCAGACTTTAATACAAAGTGAAGTTATTCAAGTCATTCATTTAATGTTGTTGGTTTTACTTTGTGCTGTGCATATTGGGGTTAGACTCAGGGTAAATGTCACTATTGGACTACTCTTACAGATGTGATTTGATCAATAATGCCCTCACTTTCACATCTCTTAGCTGGAATGGCTGCTCTGACACTGATCAATGAGCTAATAGAGTAGTAGAACACTGTGGCCTATCTTCACTGTTCTAAGCTCTCAAATACACACAAACAGGCCTGACCCCCAGAGTCTGCATTGTAATGAAAAAGTTCAGTCTCCAGTGCAACCCACTGAGCGAGACTTTGAGTGAGACTCTCCTCTCTCTGCTGCTGAAGATCTGATCTGATCTGAGTCCACAGCCCCCACTGCATCCTCTCTATTGGCCCACCAGCCAGGGATTCCTAGTGCTAAAACTGTCCATGTGGTTTCCTCAGTAATACTCAACTCTCTTCTGTATTCCACTCCTATCTTCTCCCTCCTCAGCGCTCCAGCTCTTGTTCACTTCCATCACTTAAAATCCCCTGTCTGGTTCTCCATGCTCTACTGAATGAACGATAGGGAGCAGAAGCATAGAGAGCAGCATGGATCAGTTCAGCATGAGAGGGTCACTAAGACCAGTGGCCATTAGACATTCTGTCAACATCTGATACATGATAGTGGCCAGTTTTGAACATGCATGGTAAAATCCTTTAATGCTGAGGTATACACATGGGTTATTTGTGCTTTTCTCTTATAAAATATAGATTTTTCTCAATGCTTCTTGTATACTGACACACATAGAATAGGATCCTCCAAATCTTACATTTCTGTATAAATTTATGTTGTTTGTGTCTCAAACATGGATGAGTCATTCACATTTAAAGGCATGTCTTGTTCATATCTTCTGGATCTCTTCAGCCACATTACACTTAACAGATTTATCATTATTTTATATTAAAAAGTATATGCATATACATTTGCAGCAGTAGTATATTAACGGCTGAGAGAGAGAAGCAGGCTATTTCACACACCATTTAATTAGCACCATTTTCACTGTTGTGCATAATTTTTAAAATAAATTTTAATTAGTTGTGCATAAATAAACAAATAGGGAAAAATCAGACTGTATATTACCAGGGTTCGCGCTGGCCACTCGCCACGTCGCCAATGACAAACTCGTACAGCGTGTGGTGAGGAAAACATGTCATCAGTACGCCACGCTGGCTAAAAGCAATTTTCTAACGCATGGCGAATTCAAATCGGCACGAAAATCACAAAATCCGGAAATACTCCGCGAGCTGTCTGCCATCTTGAGTTTATCTGCTGCTCCGTAAACATCCGAAATAGCCTGAAGCAACATTGTCAGGAAAATAACCGCAAAATAATTAATGAGATAGGTGGGTCTCTAAACGCTGATTGGTTGAGATAGTATCCCATAATTCTGTGCGTTAATTGATAGTATTTTTACCAATGATCTATATTACTGGATAGGACACTGCCTATTCGCTAGCATTGAGGCCGGCGCGACGTCATGGAGCCGCCATGTTGTGTGGAAGTGAAGCTTGTAAACAATGGCACATAGCCTGCACTGCTGCCTTCTCAAAGCTGTAACTTCGCTAATAATTGTCAGAATTTCAAAATTTAAAGTTCTTTAGAAAGAGGATAAAAACCTCGTTAACATTAATCAAAGTATTTAAATGGTTGATGACATGTTAGGCTATTCTCGGCTCTCGTATCTAATATATATATATATATATATATGTAATATAGATAATTGATTTTATTGAGTTATTCCCAGGCTTGTGAGAGACTGTCTCTGGAATAAATAAGTTGACAAAGAGCTGTACACATTGGAAAATTTTTACTTTGAATTCAATTGTTGCTCTGTATTTTCCATTTTTATCACTCTTATTTGCCCTACAGAGAGTAAATATCTATAAATATCTGTAAATATGATCAGAAATCCATTACACCAATGGATTTCTGATATGATGTACATGTACATGTAAGTGCCTGTGGCTAAGATTGGCTAACTGTCTTCACCACAGGTAGCTGTTAAATCTGTGGCTAGTCAAATCCTTTTTGGCTAAGAAAGTTTTAAGCCCCTTAGCCACAATGGCTAACAGGTTTCATGAGCCAGTGCCAACCCTGTATTACTGTGTACATGCAAAACTTGTGAGCCCTTAAACCATATTAAAAAAAATGGAAACAGAAGTGTAAGTTCTGTAATAAACACATAATGCTTCAGCACTCATCAGTGTTTATCTAAGCCTTTACTACGCCACCCATACATTTGGCTTCCTGGCTAACTACAAGCTACTAATCAACTTTAAAATGAAGCAATCTTTGAAAAAAAACTCTGCTCTTTTAATATATTGCATATGTATTATGCAAAAATAAAGTCATATATATCCGCTTAATCCTTATCAGGGTCGCGATTAGTCCCCTACCCCCTCTCTGGGTGCAGGGCAGGGCATTACACTATTCAACTAAGCCCAGGACAGAGCGCCAATCCATCGCTGGGGGCACACACACTAACACACACACACACACACACACACACACACACACCCACACACACACACACACACACACACACACACACACACACACACACACAGACGTACAGACAATTTAGAGTACCCAATATACCTGACCTCCATGTTTTTAGACTATGGGAAGAAACCAGATACCCCGGAGAAAACCCACGCAAACATGGGGAGAACATGGAAACTCTGCTCAAATGGGGACTCAAACCCAAGACCTCAGCTCTGAGAGGCAAACATGCTATATAGATAGATAGATAGATAGATATGCCATCTAAACCACCTACTACTGATCTTGTGGACACAAGTGAAAGACAATATTTGATTGACTTTCCTACCTTCATAAGCCATTCTAGTTGAATTGCATATTTTCAAGAACTTTATGGAGCTTACTTCTAAGCCCACAATTTGTCTTGCAAACCATAGTGGAGCACATAACTATGTAGCACAAGTTGTGTGTCACTCTCTTTTTCATTCTTGCTCATTACTCCTATTTCTGATCAATTGCAATTTAGACAAATTGTCTCTTAAGGCCTTCATTAAGGAACCCCATGCAGCTAATGTGTATCAGTGAAATGTGATTAGATGTGTAGACCATTTCAAAGTGAGCCTGCCTAGGTCTACACTCAATATCAGTTTTCAATCTGCCTTCCTGCTGAGTTTATGCCCAACCTGATCCAGCTAATGAAGGTCTTCTGAACACATTGATTAGTCAAATCAAGCATGTAAACTACTGAAGTGAAACTCAGCCACAAGGGAGATCTCAAAGAGAAGAGTCGTTGACCACAGCCTCACACTCTTAAAAGTAAAAGGTGCAAAAACTTCGGTTAATGGTTCTTTGAAGAACCATTTTTGTAAATGAAGTTTGAATGTGAGGAACACTTTTTAAAGTTTACTAACCAGTGCTTAATGTAAAGGTTAAATACCGGTGGTGCTCAGTCCTGGTTCTGCACTACCACTGCACTCCATACCTTGTAAGGTCCACTGTTCTCTCTGCTCAAACACACCCAGTTGGATCAGCTGTGATGGGAGCAGAATAATCTCTAAAAAGTGCAGGGCAGTGGTACTCCAGGACCATGAATGAAAACCACTGTTATGCCAATTTATTTTAGTTGATATTTATATGAATTATAATTTATATTTATATTATTGTTTGTTATTTGTTGCTGTGTTGCAAATACAAAACATTTGCTGCTCTAGAAGGTTTCAAGAGGTGCTGTCTTCACAGATGAATCCCAGATTTCACTGTACAGGGATGATGGCAGACTGCATGTATGGCACCATGTAGGTGAGCGATTTGCTGTTGTCAATGTTGTGAATCAGTTGGCCCATGGTAGTGGTGGGGTAGAAAACCTCTTCAACATGCCATACACCACTGAATGTAAGCATTTGCCCACTTAAGTTGATTACCATGATGACGAACTGCAGTCAGGTAGAGACCCAGATGAGGACGATGCAGATGAGCTTCCCTGAGACAGTTTCTGAGAGTTTATGCAGAACTTCTTTGGTTATGCAAACTGATTGTTGCAGCTGCTGTCTGGGTGGTTGGTCTCAGATAATCTTGGAGGTGAAGGTGCCTGATGTGGAGGTCCTGGGCTGGTGTGGTTACACATAGTCTGTGGTTGTGAGGCTGGGTGGATATATTGCCAAATTCTCTGAAATGCCTTTGGAGACAGCTTATGATAAAGAAATTAACTGTGCAGTAATCAAGCTGTCTAATCAGAATCTTGAAATGCCACACCTGTGAGGTGGATGCATTATCTCAGCAAGGGAGAAGTGCTCACTAACACAGATTTAGACATATTTGTGAGCAACATTTGAGAGAAAATTGATTTTTGTGTACATAGAAAAAGTCTTTTTGAGTTTTGAGTTCTGCCCATGAAAAATGGGAACAAAAACAAAAGTGTTGTATTAACAGCATTTATTCTTAGGGTCAATTTGTTTAAATTGTTTTATATTATTTCTAAGTATATATTTGTTATCTATAATATGAAAAAACATTTCTGTTATTAAGAATAGTAACATGTATTATGTTTGGGGTCAGTTTGAGTCCTTTTATCTTTTATCCTTTTCCTTGTTTTATCCTTATCCGTTTCAACTGATGTTGCTATGAAGAGCTCAAATGCTGATTTTAGAGAACACACAGCACCAAGAGAAATGGTTTAAGAGGCTCTTGTGCAAACCGTTTATGTGTTTGATTCACCCTATGTTCTGTGAACTATCAATATCTTTACAGAAACAATATTTTCCTGCCATCACAACATGGGAAAAATCAAAGTTCTTGTGAGAATGTTTTCCCATTCCCCATGTCATGTAAACTACCAGTGGTTCTCGAACAACTACAGTATGTTAGATTAGGGCCCTAAATATTTCATAAACAATTATATGTCATAGCGAGGCATTCAAAACATCAAAAAGACCCCAAAGATAATAGGAGGCTTAAACTAAAGTTACCACTACACTATCTATTCAATATACCAACCACAAGTCCTGTCACGGCCACACAGGCTGTATATAATAATAATAATAATAATAATAATAATAATAATAATAATAATAATAATATTTCCATTTAGTTTAATAAGTTACATTTATTTAGCGCCTTTCACAAATGCATAATATACACTACTGCTCAAAAGTTTGGAGTCATCCATTAAATTGTACATTCATTTTCATGACAACACAAACTTCAGACCTTTTTCTTATAGCCATTAGATTTGCACATTGGAGCTACAGCTTATTTAAGTTGAAAAATATTATATTTTTTTCTTTCTAAACACATATTCTACCTGAAACCAGCTTGTTTATATCTCAGATTCTACTGATTTTTTTTCTTTATTCCCATGATGCCTTATGCAAATACCTGTAATTACCTGTATGTGGTATACTTAAATTCACCTATAAATATATATTATAATACTTTGTACATTATTTAGTTACTAAATAATACACCTCAGTAGTAGTATTATATTATTAATATGTGTATAATATGCCCATATTTTGTGTTGTCAAAAATGATGTATTTTGTTGAGAAATAAATCAGAAAAATAACACTTTTGACCTCTCTGATGCTTTCATCCTCTACTCTTCACTAGCCAAACATGCTGAAGCTGTTAGCATGTCTTAAAAGCAGTGAAAGGTAAACATCCACAGGTAAAATGTGGATGCTTGGTGTGGTGAGTGGAAATGGCAGGGGAAGGAGGAGGCCAAACAGGGGCACGACATCACAGCATTTTTCTAATCCTGCTCTGCTCTCTACCAGCGGCAGCCAACAGCATACAGCCGCCTCTCAGGCAATTACCCTGTCAGCTGCCTCAGAGCAAACGCACACACACATGCACACACCACGCAGCACCATATTCATCATCAGACACAACACATGAAATCATTCTCTGTGTTGCTGTTGCTGTTGTGAGCCACTGGCTCTGAGTTGCTGCTTGGAACAGTCTGTTTTGAGCTGAATGTGTACATGCATGTGTGTATATGAGTGTGTGGGTGTGTGTAATGCATTTTTAATGTGTGTGTAAAGGGTGTGTATTGGTATGCTGTTGTATAATGCATGTTTTCTCACTGTTACTATTTGCCAGTTTTCTTTTTTTCTCAGTTATACTTGTTTTCTGTTACATTTCCCAACTGCAGGTAAAAAAAGATAACTCTGTATGTGTCACACAGTAAGAAAAGGGTTTGTGATGAACTTACTTTACTCTTTCAAGCCTAATGAAAGCAGCTATGAAACATTTAAAAAAGAATAGGTGGTGATATTAATGAGGTGAATCATTAATAGTAGTAGGACTGTATATGAGTCTGTGTGGCCTTTTGAAACTAGCATTTCCTATACAGTCTGTACTGAATTGATAATGGATAGGGAATGGGTGCAGGAGCCATCACGTACAGCCAGAGAGCTAAAAATATAAAGCGGAAAGAGTAGGTTTAGGGAGGAGAGCGAGAGGGATGGAGGCAGAGTGAGAGAAAGGAAGGAGGGAGACAGACTCATGATTAATTGAAACTGAGGAATGGAGATAATGTCGCCGGTAGGCTGTACCTTTGCAGTAATTTAAGCACAGTGAAGCACTTGGGCTTCAGACGCTCCATAATTACCAACTCCTCACGCTCATTTCTCCTCAGAGTGGTTTGAGTGCCTTTCTGCTGCTTTAAAATAACAAGAGAGTAAGTGTGAGAGAGAGAAAGAGGGAGCAAGAGAGAGACAGAGAACGACAGAGTATTTCTAAAGTAAAGACAGGGGGAAAAGCAATTGTGCAGAGATAGAATGGATGGAAACTTTGATTAAAAGCCGTTTAAAAGGTTGAGTGTTGTGGTGCCAGAGGGAGCTAAAGGCGGAGACAGAGACAGACAGACTGAGAGTGGTCAGTCTGTACAAGCCCACCTCTGTCTTTTGTCTGGTGTTACTGACTACATTATAATTGCCTGATGCCAAGCTAATGTCTCATTCTCAACAAAGACATCAGCTTTAGGTGCAATATGTTGTGCTGTTGTGCTCAAATGTTGTTAGAAAATAAAGCAGGAGATGTATTAACCATGGGAATTTAAAGGGTTAAACATTTATTATCTGTTAGTACAATTAAAAGAAAACACTTTGGAATTACTTGGATTTCTGCACTGATTATTTATAAAATGTGGTCTGATTGGTCACAATTATAGACAAACAGAATCTAACTTAAAAAAAACACACAAACAGTTGTACTGTTCATGTCTTTTACTGAGCATGTTGAGCAAACATCCACAGTCCAGGCTATGCATTAATGAGTTCTCCAAGAGATAACTGGCAAAATGTGTTTCAATTAAGTTTGGTTTCACAGGTGCTTTGTCCATTAAAAACAGCAAACAAAGCCATATTACTGATAAATCTGGTCTTCTAAATAAAGATTGGGTAATGTGAACCATGCCTCAGTGCAAACCTCAGAAGATGTCTTATAATAATGCATGAAGTAAAAAAAAATACAAAGGCATTGCTAAAGGTCCATCAATGAAGAGTTTGATAAAATGTCTGCTACACAGTAAATCTGCCAGTGTTCAATCAACACTATTAGAGTTAAATTAACACTGAGGATGTTACATTTTGACACCCTCAAAGTGTTAATTTAACTCTAATAGTGTTGATTTAACACTGACAGATTTACTGCGTAGATTTAAACAAATTGCTGCTGTTGATACTCTCCCTAGGAATGAGCATCCTGTTAGATCACTCAAAAGCACATAGGGCAATCCTGAAAGAGGATAGCAAGAACCCAAAGCTAACAGTAAAATATGTACAGAAGACTTTCCAAAGTGGAAACACCTCTGTTCATGTGTTCATTAGTAATAAAAACACTCAACAAAAATGGTATTTAAGATCTTCTTCTGAGAAAATGCTGTAGCACAAATGTATAACAATGAACAGTACACATCACCAAAATCATCAAAATGTGAAGCATGGTGGAGGGAGTATCATAAGGAAACAATTAATTCAAAGCTGTGTCAAAACCTTTTACATGTAACATTTTACAGTGATGAAGTTATATTATTAGCTTGTTCACTCTGCATCATGGAGCTGGGGGCAACATTCAAACAGTATTTCACGTTTAAGGAAGAAAAACAGCATAACGTCAAAAACGCATAACGCCTCTGTTTGCTAGCTACTAACTTGCTTTCTAAAGAGTCTAAAGACTCCACCTCTTTACCTAAAGAAGCATCTTGAAGTAATTTATATTTTTTAATCTGGCTACAGTTGCCTGTAGTGAACTGATTAGCTTAACTTGGCTATCCAATCTCTTTATAGTTATAGGTTGCTACCTACTTACCTTCTCTACTAATCTACTATTTGTTAACTAATGCAAGATAGCATGTCAATAGCCATAGTTAGCTTGGAGGAGATTGTGATTTTTTAATTTAACATTAGCTAATGTTAGATTCAAAACCATGAACACAAAAAGAACCTAATTTATTATTATTAGAATTTTGTGACATTTAGGCCACATCCACACATATCAGAATAACTCTTTTATCTGTTTTCATTAAAAAAACATGTCTGCCCAAATTAGAATGACAAATTACTCAAAAATGCTTGCATACCAGTCCATTAGGGGGATAATATATCACACAGAAATGCCTCAAGAAGAACTTATGAGAATGCATATATAGCACAAAGTGCTGATTTTCTAACAATGTGATGGCTATATTTGTTGGTTTGTTTACTTTGTCATGGCTAAGCCATCATTTCTGAGATGCCAGTACAATGCTGAGCGTGGATGAGAAGTGGGGTGTTTATAGCATTTTAAACTATTTTAAAAAGGAACAGAGCAGTATATTCTGAAGCATCTGTACTGTGTTGTAGTGAAAAGGTAAAGCCAAATTCATTTTTAAACCAAGCAAATAATAACAGCTTAGCATTTTCAAAAAGATTAATTTTCAGTGACTGAACATGTTTTTTGTGGATGGGAGTCAAAAATACTTGGTTTGCTGAAATACCTCCCATGCCCCACACACACATCCCATTTAGGGAACGTCAGTGTCTGCGTGTTAATTAATTTAATCTCATTTGAATGAATCATGAAAAATAAATGATTCAATAATCAAATCAAGCAATGACATTAATCAATACATTTGGTCAAGGTTGGTGATCAGCAAGCAGTGGTGGTCTGTTAAAATTCTGGTCACATTCAACATCTGAAAAAGTGTTTTATGGTCTATTGTAATAAAAATTTGTGTATATGAGATTTGCAAATCATTACATTCTGTTTTTATTTACATATATTGACTTCTTTAATTTCTCCCCAATGTGATTTGGGAGCCAATTGACCCACCCACTCTCCCCATTTTACAGGCAATGTCCATGACTCTAAGAGGGTGCAGACCAGCACAGGCCTCCTCCGATGCTTTGTGAAATCAAACTCCAGCTTTTTTCAAACTACCTCCGACACATTGCTGGCTTGTAGTTAATGCACTCAGAGGAAAGCGCAGGATTACCAGTTCTGATGAATCGCCTGGCAGATACCTAGGCCAGCTAATATTACTTAGTAGAAATGGGAAGAGACTGCCATCTTACCTACCCAGAGAGAGCACGGCCAATTTTGCTCTCTCGGGTACCGGCTGCTGATGGCAAGCAGCATGATTGGGATTCAAACTCACTATCCTCAGATTATAGTTACAGCACCTTAGTCTGCTGAGCCACTTGAGGCATATTGACATTTTACAGAGTGTCCCAATTTTTGAAAATTTGGGTTTACTTAAACTCAATGAATTATTCTAATAATTTCAGAATCTGGATTTCAGATTTCATGTGTTATATGTCATACTAATCAAAAGTAAAACAAAAAAGACTTGGAATGTCACCTTACATGTAATGAATATTAAATATATGACCGTTTACATTTTTGAAAAAAATTATAAACAAAAATGAACTTTTTCACAATATTGTATTTTTTGTATTTTTACAGAAACTGTTTGGGTTATTTAGGGTGAATATTGATTTGTAGAGTTTGTTAGTAAAGCAGGCTGCAGCTCCAGCTCTCGACTGAATAAACAACATTTAAACTCCAAACATGAGTCTCATGACAGGTGTAGGTAATGGGAAAGACTGTGAACATTTTGTTGAACCGTCACTTTAAATGAGCAGGTGTGTGAACAGACCTGTGATCATACCTGTGCTCTGTCCCAGCATGCAGCAGCAGTGGGTGTGTGTGGCTGTTCTGGCCCTGATGGCCGTCACAGTGATGCTGGCAGAAGGCGGGAAGGCGGAGAAGCAAGGTGAGAGAAATGTGTCACACTGAGTGTTATTAAGACCAACAAATCCATTCTGTTCTCCACTCTGAATGCTGCAGGAATACTAAGAGAATGTTCTGTACACAACAAACATATGTACCCTGTTTTCATCTGTACAGTACTTATGGAAAACCTTTATCTCCAGAAATGCTGTAGTTTGGTATTACTCCCATTTACAGGCTGGAAGACAATTATTACAATCAATTATTTGGTTTATCTGGTTTATCTGGTTAATGCTCCAAATATCTGTATCTGTATTCAGATTTAAAACAGAAGGGTCTGTGGGGGCCTAAACCCCAGGTTTAAGTTTAATTATAACACATCTTTTAAGTGGCATTTCAATATATGTGTATGCTTTAAATGGGCATATTGGCATTTAATAACCACTTAATTACATTAAACTATTTAGATTCAGCCACAGATACATGCAAGTGAGTAACTGTGAATCTCGAGGTCTTTGATGAGTGTTTTTAAAAACAAATAAATTGCATTTTAACTGTTTGGAACACATTTTCTGGAACACATGATAAAAATGTATTTTTTAAATCTGATTTTTATGTTTCTCACATCAACAGGGACAAATGATAATCAACACAGTGGGTGTCATAAGTATATTCAGTATCAGCAAATTAAAGAATTTAATTTAATTTAATTTTTTAGAACTTTTGCTTATATGCTGCATGTCTAGAATACATGATTGCTAATCATTAACCTAACCATTGATTGGTGTAAAATTAGGTTTATGTCTTGATTTAGGTTAAGTTAAGTAGGGTTATGATCATGGTACCAGTAAGTTTAGGGTAAGGGTTAGTGTTACAGTAAGAATAAGGTTAGTGTAAGGTTAGGCTTAGAGTTAGAGTAAGTTTATGGTTAGGGGTATTACTCGTTAATGTTAAAGCTTGGATACGTCTCCAGGAAATGAATGGAAGTCTATGTAATATCTCCACAATTCATAGAGACAAATATATTTGTGTGTGTATTTGTTTGTGTTGTGTATTTGTGTTTATATGTGGTCTTACAGGTAAGAAAGAGCGTAAGTCAGACTGTGGTGAATGGCAGTGGAGTGTGTGTGTGGCTAACGAGGGTGACTGTGGTCTGGGCACCAGAGAGGGCACTCGCTCCGGGACTGACTGTAAACAGACCATCAAAACACAGCGCTGCAAAATCCCCTGCAACTGGAAGAAACAGTTTGGAGGTGAGGACACATACACACACACACAAACACTAAATGACGTGATCTTTATGTTCACATTTACAATTATTTATTTCATATCCATGAACCTCTGCTTCACAAACATAGATGAAGCATCTCCGTGGTGAGAGAAAGGGGGAATAGATGTCCTTGGTATTAATAGGGAAAACATTACTGTAGAAGTAAAGCTCTGGTGTTTATACTATTAGTTTTGCAGTTGCTCAAGTAGAGGGAGGGGCTACTTATTAATCAAACAGCTGCAGGAAAAGAGAGAGTATAAATTATAAAGTTGTGCCACGCATGCTAAACAGTGCTTGAGTTCTTACTCGTAGCACAAATGAGCAGTTGCTGTTCTATTAGAAGCAATTTGTAATACCTGCTGCTGCTATTGTCATTTGTGGTCACTTTTGATTGGTTAGTGGCAAACAACATCTGCTGAGACAAAATAGGCAATGGTTAAAATAAACCAATCTGAAGGAAATTGAGAAATCTTTATAATTTGTATTCTCTCTCTCTCTCTCTCTCTTTCTTTCTCTCTCTCTCTCTCTCTCTCTCTCTCTCTCTCTCTCTCTCTCT
>BRDA01011146.1:1257-26281 GCA_036984385.1 Crenuchus spilurus | reverse complement strand
CCGAGGCATTTCCAGGACTCTCTCTCTCTCTCTCTCCCCACCTCTATATAATATTCCAAAAGCTTTATATGTACAGTGGGGAAAAAGTATTTGGTCAGCCACTGATTGTGCAAGTTCTCCCACTTAGAAAGACGAGAGAGGTCTGTAATTTTCATCATAGGTACACTTCAACTATGAGAGACAAATGAGAAAAAAAAATCCAGGAAATCACATTGTAGGATTTTTAAAGAATTTATTTGTAAATTATGGTGGAAAATAAGTATTTGGTCAATAAAAAAAGTTCAACTCAGTACTTTGCAACACGGCAATGACAGAGGTTAAACGTTTCCTGTAAGTCTTCACCAGGTTTGTACACACTGTAGCTGGTATTTTGGCTCATTCCTCCATGCAAATCTCCTCATCAGCAATGATGTTTTGGGGCTGTTGCTGGGCAACACGAAATTTCAGCTCCCTCCACAAATTGTCTAGGCCACTCCAGGACCTTTACGGAGCCACTCCTTCACTGCCCAAGCAGTGTATTTTGGATAATTTTCATGCTGAAAGGCCCAGCCATGTTTCATGTTCAATGCTCTTACAGATGGAAGGAGGTTTTGGCTTACAATCTCATAATACATGGCCCCGTTCATTCGTCCCTTAACACGGATCAGTCGTGTTGTCCTCTTTGCAGAAAAACAGCCCCAAAGCATGATGTTTCCACCCCCATGCTTAACAGTAGGTATGGTGTTCTTAGGATGCAACTCAGCTTTCTTTTTCCTCCAAACATGGCGAGTGGACTTTGGTACCAAAAAGCTCTATTTTGGTCTCATCTGACCACATGACCTTCTCCCATGCCTCCTCTGGTCATTGGCAAACTTGAAATGGGCTTGGACATGTGCTGGCATGAGCAGGGGGACCTTGAATGCCCTGCATGATTTTGGACCATGATGGCATAGTGTGTTACTAATGGTTCTCTTTGAGACTGTGGTCCCAGCTCTCTACAGATCATTGATCAAGTCCTCCTGTATAGTTCAGGGCTGACTGCTGACCTTTCTCAGAATCATCCTTACCCCATGAAGTGAGATCTTGCATGGAGCCCCAGACAGTCATCTTATGTTTCTTCCAGTTTCTAATAATTGTGCCAACAGTTGTTGCCTTCTCACCAAGCTGCTTGCCTATTGTCCCAGCCTTATTCAGGTCTAAAATTTTGTCCCTGTTGTCCTTAGAAAGCTCTTTGGAGTGTGATTGATTGAGAGTGTGGACAGTTGCCTTTTATAGACATAAGTTCAAACAGGTGCAATTAATACAAGTAATTAGTGCAGAATAGGAGGGCTTCTTAAAGAAGAATGAACAGATCTGTAAAAGCCAGAATTCTCGCTGGTTGTTTATTTACCAAATACTTATTTTCCACCATAATTTACAAATACATTCTTTAAAAATCCTACTATGTGATTTCCTGGATTTTTTTCTCATTTGTCTCTCATAGTTGAAGTGTACCTATGATGAAAATTACAGACCTCTCTCGTCTTTCTAAGTAGGAGAACTTGCACAATCAATGACTGACCAAATACTTTTTTCTCCACTGTATAATTAAAACAGTATTTGCATAGCCCTTTTACCTTATTTATTTAAACTTGGCATTCTTAATAACATTGCATAGCATACAGCTAAATGCTGATTAAACAGCATAAAGTATAACAATACTAACAATCTGCAGTTAGCATTATTCAGCATTCATTTTTCCTATTACAATTTTAGTATTTTAATTGGCTAAAACAGCAAAGTTCATGAATATTTTAAGAAAGGAGGTAGAAGTCTGAGATAAATGGCATTACATGGGCTGTAGTCAGGCATGCATAAATAAGGCTATATCATTCATAGCCATTCACAATCAGCATTTTAAGCAGCCACTTGGTTGTAGACGGAATACTGCAGTGAGAGTGGCTCACTGACTGAAGGTGCAGAATTCTTGATGAATCAAGTCAGTGTGACCGTATATACAGAATCAGGTTTGATTGGTTTGAGCTATTGAGTGATTTTAGACTGGATGGTAGGACTGCAGACTCTTACTTTGCAGCCTGAAACTCTTCTCATTACCCAGAATCACCACCACCACCGTAAAAGTGATGAGGCTGAGGTCTAAAGTAAAATGACCTTTAATAAAATCTAAGTGCATCAGGTCAACAGAAATGTCCAAGTAGACTGACCCGGGCAAACCAATTAAGCAGAAGTCAATACATTTTTATACTTTCACAATTATCTGAGGTTATGTTATATCTGCAGTTGTGTCTATAAATATAAGTGCATTATTTTTTACAGTGCAATGTCAGTAAACATCATCTCTAAGGCTTTGATTAAAGAGTATTTGACAGTCTTTGTAGACCAATAAAAAGCAAGAGATGTTTTGGTTTTTGTATTAGATGATAATCAGATCTCAGAGTTTTTCTGTTGCATGACGCCAGTTAGTTCTTAGATTAAACAGACTAACAGTAAATAGCATCAGACAAATAACATCAAAATGTGAGAATATTTGGCTTTTTTGAAATGTGATGTCTAATTTATATCATGTTTAAGCTTTTGAGCTTTCAGATCCAGTTTCCTATAGTAAATAATCATCATATAAAAGCTGACATGCTGTATTTGATTAGAGCCTTTGGCAGCAACATTTGACATCTCTTCAAAAAAAGGCAACAAATCAATTAAATATCTTTGTCCAAATTACTGAAATGATGGAAGGAATAATGTTGCTATTTAGTGTAACAATAATTATAGTCCAGCTAATAGCAAAACTAGAAAAATAACTAATAAAACTGCTGTTTAACACAGTACATCAAACTGGTGTTGTTACTCATGTAGAATCATCAGCTATGGTGGCATGAAACAGATTTGTCTATGCACTAATACACCCAAGTTTTGAGGGACAAATGTTAAAAAAAGTAAACATGAGCACAAAAGATCCCCTTGGACTTGCAGGGAAATGTAGATTAGACTTTGAAGTGTTATATTTATTGTAAAGTCCATAGAATTACCTGTGCCCCATTTATCAGGAATGCCAGTAATTCTGGCCATGATGTAAAAGAGATCTGCTGAGTGTGTGGTCAATTTAAAATGCTTCACAACAGCTTATATCTTAAACAGTACTTAATAAGTACTACTTTGATGTTCAAACACAATGTCTTATAGATCCTGAACATTCTGAAACAGAACCTGCTGTCTGAGGAAAAGTTATGGAAAAGTTCTTTCACACTCTCTGTAATCTGAAACCTGCATTGTTGTGCCCATGCAGGTGAGTGTAAGTATGACTTTC
This sequence comes from Crenuchus spilurus, assembly GCA_036984385.1. NCBI lineage: Eukaryota > Metazoa > Chordata > Actinopteri > Characiformes > Crenuchidae > Crenuchus > Crenuchus spilurus. The sequence continues at coordinate 22,998 of BRDA01011146.1, read as the reverse complement.
AGGCATGGGGCGAGTGTGATGTTGCCACAGGGATGAAGAACCGGACTGGTGTGCTGAAGCGAGCCCTCATGGATGCCAACTGCCCCAACACTGTCAGTGCAACCAAACCCTGCGGCAAGACCAAGGCCAAGCTACAGGGTAAATTTAACCAAACATGCATGCACAGGTTTACACACACACACACACACACACACACACACGCCACAAAACAAACAAACATGGCCCAGAACATGTGCTCTACAGGTTCCATAAGGTTTATATTTTGAGAGTTAATGTTTAACATATTATAATCACACATCATTCACTTCATTATAAATTATGTTGTATTTCTAATGTATTAATTGTATATTTATTTATTTATTTAGTTAGTTATATTACCATTTGATTTCCTTTGATTTACATTCTGTACAATAGATTTGAGTTTGCACTATATTTCATTTCATTCATTCTCAAATAATTACCTTATCACTTATGTCACTTTTAAGGGTCAAACAAAACTAATACTACGTCATGTGTCTTACCTGCTAGTTTAATAATAATTATCATGACTGGATATAAACAAAATCATTGAGGTATGCTATCAGTTTATGGAACCAAGAGTTGCAATGTCTTACACCATATTCTTCCATTACTGATACACTTAATTAATCTTGAGTGCTGTCCATGGTGCTGAGTTTGTACTGACTGGAGACTGTCAGTGCTGTCCGTGGTGCTGAAATGTCTTCAGAAGACTGCTGACTTAACTTTGCAGGCAAAAAAATGACTAGAAATGCTTGCTACCTGCCAATTGTCAATCAAGCACTTGTGTGTCTAGAGGACTGAAACAAGGTGGGGTTGAAAGAGAGGGAGTGGGAGTAATTGCTTTTCGTTGGAGATTCTGCCATTTAAAGACTGGAGAGGTTATTTCTTTTAGCCTCTGCATCAGTAAGCAGTCCCTGATGTCTTTTGGAATGAAATGCTTTAGATGGTACTGACATTTCTCTCTCTCTCTCGCTCTCTCTCTCTCTCTCTCTCTCTCTGTGTCTCTCTCTTTCTCTCTTTCTCTTTCTCTTTTATTGATCTCTGCCTCTACTCTCTATCAGCTCCTTCAAACTCTTGTTATTATAATAATTATTTAAAGAACTGAAATAATTCCACAACACATAAAAACTGTTATCTGAGCAGTCAAAGTCAAATCCTGTCAAAAGAGTAAGTCAGGTGTGTGTATGTGTGTATGTGTCCTTATCTCATTTTTTTCTTTATGTTTAGGTTTTTAAACATACCAGGCGTGTTGTAATGCCACACACACAGACACACATAGACACACACACACTAGACTCAACATGAACTTTCACTTAACATCAATACATAATTTCTAACATCACTTATTTATCAGCCTGCGACAAAAATATCAGAAAGTACACTGATACTGTTACTTAAGACTTAGTTTTACCACTACATCTAAACCAAAGCTTAAAAGTTACCCTCAGTAATGGAAAGATAAGCACCTAAATCATAAACCGTAGCCTCTAGTGCCTATACTAGTGTCCATAGTTATATTGGTATCCAAAAATGTCCCAACTTTTACAGATTTGCAAAATTTACTTGTATTCCTATGATCACAAGGACATAAAAAGATAAACATCCAGAACACACACACACACACACACACACACACACACACACACACAAAACAAATTCATACGGATATTATTATTATTATTATTATTATTATTATTATTATTATTATTATTATTATTACAATATTACATGGTTTGATCATGTAGGGTGATGTATCTAGATCATACTGTCAGAAAAAAAAGGTGCAGATACATATTTTCTCCAACTAGACACAGTGTAATGTCATTTTACACTGCACATTCAAAAACAATAACTGAGTCATACAAGAACCAACTGAACTGAATGCCTCTGGTCCTAATTCATTATCCACATGCATGAGAGGCAGCTAGAATTGTCTGGAATTAATTATTTGATTGCCTTTTTATTCACCTCATGCCACAGTATTACAATTCTAAAGCATCTAATTTGGTTAATTAGCTACATCCTTTGCTTCGTAGCTTAACAGTTTGTCTACACCAGGCGTTACTGACATTAAATGATAAACTATAGTATTCTGTGCACACGTAAAAAGTGTCAGAGTAAAAAAAAGTTTCAGCTTTTTCTCTTCAGAATGTTAATTGATATATCACTGACATTGCTTACAAGTTAGCTTAGCTTAACAGTGGCTAATATAATTTATAATAAAATGTGCTTTTTTGTGCTTACAAACATAAATGTCTAAAACTGCAAAGCTGTCTCACACCAATATTATCTAAGTGGCCACAATGCAGAATCAGAAGAAACCAGAGACGATTCTTTAGCACTAGATGAACTGTGAGTTTTGGCTTGTTCAGAATGACGTTGTGAGCTCACACACAACATTTTGGATTGATAAGAGTGTGTCATTGTTGTCTATAATCAGAGTAATAAAATATTATGTGAATCCTGTTTATGCATATTTTCTTGGTAATAGTAACACTAAAGTTTATTACTTTTTTTGGCTTTGTTAAATCATGTTTATCACACTTTACAATAAGATGGGTGAGTTGGTGTGTAGGTATATATCGGGAGGTAGATAGGTATTAGTAGGGATATTCTTATCAACTGCTTCTCTACACTGTATCTATTGTTTAACTGCCTTGATAATAGTTAATAGTTAATTGATAACAACTCATTATAAATATGATGGAGGGGCATTAATGAAAGAAAAATAATTGCCAGAGTAGAACATTTCATCTGTTTTTAAAATGTACAGTATATGTGTCTTGGAATAAGTTTAATATCAACACATAAAAGTAATTACATTTGGGGCCCTTGGCAGTGGCTGCCTACCTTTACCTTATACAATGACCATCCTACTGTATAGCCAGAGGATAAAGCACAGTCTCAGTTTTCTAGCTTAAAGTTTTAAAATAGAAAAATAAAACAAAACCTTGGAGTTGAAAACAGAATACATCACCCCACTGTGGCTGTGTAGTACCTGTATCCAATCCCCCCCTCTTTGTCTCTCTCTCTCTCTCTCTCTCTCTGTTTCTCTCTCTCTCTCTCTGTTTCTCTCTCTCTCTCTCTCTCTCTCTCTGTGTGTGTGTGTGTGACCAGAAAGTCTTGAGAGGAGATGAGGAGGGGGAGAAAACCTCATAACTTAGTTCTATATTAAATGAAAGCAAACAACCTCCTACATACCGTCTGGAAATGAATATAGCTTTCAGCTATATATAACACTTGAGGTTTCATAATGATCAGGTCAGAATTTTTTTCTTTTTACAGTCAGGAAGCTCAGGGATTTCTTAGGGAAATGTTATTGTGGTTAAACTTAAAATAGCCTGTTAACCTCTGAAATGCCCAAGAGCTGCTGAGTCCAGCCTTCCATTCATTTTATAACTCAATGAATAGTTGCCATGAAACTTTTTACACAAAACAGATTTTTTTGTTCTTCAAAAGACAGAAGTTACAACAGAATGAGAGAACAATATGCAAACTTGGACATGATGAATGAAACATTGATTGCCCCTTGTAATAGTCTAAATTAGCTACTTAAAGACTATGTTTAAAGTAGAAAGTTAAACTCATTTTGCTCCCAGCAGGTTTATACGGCCAGGTAGGTTTAAACACAATGTGTCATTAATGCTTTAGCATTCTAACACTTTTCCATAAAGGGTTAATCATTGATTTTAAATTTAAAACATTTTAAATAGATTAAAAATGTGAAATATAGTAAAGTTCTTCCTGCTTCATTGTTTTTCTATTTATGCATTTCATTCTTTTTGGCAATTTTTCTATTTGTGTAATGAAAACAGTGCAAAATATAAAAATACAGGATGCTGACTTGGCTAACTGGATTTACATGCAACTTTATATTTTTTATTTAAACTACACAAAAATGATGTTGCATACAACTCACTACAATAAATTAGCTGTATTATTGTAGCTAGTTTCATGCTAAAGAAAACAGGCCTTATCATGGACCTTTATTATGCTGAAAATGACAAAGGAATTGAGGCAAAAGACATTCCATAAACAAGGAATCATTGGTTAATTTTTTTTAACCAAAATTAGTTACCCAATGCCAATAAGTAATCATCTGTTGTGATGCTAACACTAGTTCAGCTAGCAGGTTAACTGCTTAGAAGATGTTAAAAATTATCTCTTTATCTCACTTCAACACCAGTCCCTTGATTTTGCTTGCTCAGATTTGAGTCTTTATTTTCCAAACCTAAGTTTGTGGAGCATGAAAGAGTCAACTTTAATTAATTTTACTGTTTGTAAAGTTGTTAGCCTGCTAGTTAAGCTACTATTAGCACCTCGTTCTAACCACAACAGTATAGAGAAGGAAATTGGTCAAATTGCCTCTTGTTGCTTTACATTCTACAAAGTAATTGTAGGTTAATAATGAATTGGCAATACAGCACAATACAGACTGTGTGTAATGTGCAAATGTATTTGTTTTTAAGAATATTTTTTTAATGGACTACAAATCCTACTTGACATCACTGGCAAAAACAATTTTTTCATTTTTATTTTTCATAGCTAAAAATTGCATATTGTGATATTATATTGTTTGTAGATACAGTGTTTGTATGGCCATAAAAGTTTTAGCAATGTTCCAGCTTCTCAAAAATGTCCCTACAACCAAATAAAAGACAATTTAAAACATTTTGAATGCAAATAACAGATGATATAGATCTGCACTTTCTCTTCCCGTAGTTGAGCAAAAATAGCATAACTTTTAACTTTTAATAGCATTCTAACACTTACATACACACTTACTACTTTCATCAGCCCACATACTTCTCTGGAATGATGGTGAAGAACTCATCCAAACTCAGCCAGTTCAGAATGGTTGGGTTACATGTGGACCAGAGTTCAAATGCCATGACAAACCTTAAACATGGCCAACAATACACTTACTGTGCCTTAATTAGGTCACATTTGATTCAGAACTGTCTGTCTGTGGAGGATCAATTCAAATTATTTTATTTCAAACAAATCAGTGTAACTGCACGGAGTAACATGAAAAACATTTAACTATGTTTTTGTAAATGAATTAATCAGTCAAAAAAGACTGCAAGGCCACACTTTTGGTGAAAAGTATAGGCAAGTAGTGGCTTCCAGTTTTCATGACAATTGGGCTGTGAAATCACAAGACTCAGGTGAGGACAATAATGAGACTAGATGACAAAACAAGATATCTTTATTTATACAACACATTTACAAGACAGTAAGTGTCAACCAGAGTGCTGTACAATAGCTAGATTACAAGGCGAGTTCATATGTACGAGTCCTTATAATAGTTAAAATCAAACAAATCACACAAAATCTCTAAAAGGATTCAAATGGCAAAGCAAAAAAATAAGCTTTTAAGTTATTTTTAAAAATGTATAATGTAGGAGAGGACTGTAAAATGGAAGGCTGTTCCAGAGTTTAGGTGCAGTGACCAAGTCAACCTTAAACTTCACTCGGGACTGTGGTATGGTTAAAAACAGCTGGTTTGAGGAACGTAGTGGCCGAGAAGAGGAATAGAAGCAGGGCATGTCAGCTATATAGTTAGGAGACATTACGTGTAAAGCCTTAAAAACAAACAGTGTAATTTTGAATTCAATATGGAAACCCACAGGTAACCAATGCAGGGACGCAAGCACAGGAGTGATGCTCTCACTTTTCTTTGTGTCTGTCAGGAGCCTGGCAGCAGCATTTTGATCCAATTGCAAACATACCTGGCTGAACTGACTAAGATCAAAATACAGAGAGTTAAAATAATCAAGATGAAAGAAGATGAATACATGGATAACAGTTTCCAGATCCTTTGTGGACAGAATTTGTATGAGTTTTGCAATATTTCTGAGTTGATAAAAACTGCCACATACAACATTACTCATTTACTTCTCAAATGTAAGAGTGGAATCAAAATTACACCAAGATTTTTTTATGTGCATGTGTACATTTATAAACAATGACCACAGAGCATTGGCTACATTGCTGGTAAAAACAGAGTTTCCAAAGATAATGATGTCAGTTTGGTCTTGATGTACCTTTAAAAAGTTACTTGACATCCAGCAACTTATATCTTGCAGACAGTTCTTGAGGTTGTCAAGTGAACCATTTTCCCATGGTCTGACTGGAAGATATATCTGTGTGTCATCAGCATAACAATGATAAGAAACATTGTAAATCCGACAGATTGAGCCAACTGGTAGCATATACAAAAAGAACAGAGTAGGGCACAACATGGATCCCTGAGGGACTCCACAAGTAATGTTTGCAGTTGTGGAGAAATTATTCCACAGCATGTGGACAAAATACTATAATGGGGAACGAGACTGTGAAGGGAAGGTTTCAGTAATCAATAAGCCACACCATATGTTACAATGATTTTACCATAATTAAGTGATGTTTTAGGCATGATATAAAGTAAATAATGAACTGTGATAAAAAATGTGCAAATGCTAAATAGATACTGCATTCATAATAATAATAATAATAATAATAATAATAATAATAATAATAATAATAATAATCAGAATAATGTAGCAATATACAAGCATTGTATTTTATTAAAAGTAAAATATTTTTACCTAGCAATATAATAATTAATGATTATTCTAGGATAATAACACAATGATTTAACTTTTCACCTACAATTTAATAATTATTTAATAACAAAGTAATCAGATTGTAGAAGCATAAATAGAATGTAATATACTTGAAAATGGATGCTAATGTCAACTCTGCAGTATTTTCAACAATGAGATCAGATGGAAAAGTAACTTTATCCTAAGACTCCTGCTGCTCAGCTATTTCTCCTGAGAAAAAGGCCTCTCAAATCTCCTCTGGAGCTTTAATAGAGCTCTTGGAAAGACCTTGGCAACCCTCAAGTTTACTAAACACAGGAATTTTTCATCCAAGAGGCTTGTTGGTACCAATGCTGTGAAGAAGTGTTATTTTAATGCTGAACATCTCAACTTTTTTTTTTGTCCCTTTAAGCAGTTTTAGAGGAAATTCCATAAAGTCTCCTGAGCCATCAAAGAGCAACATTTGAGCAATAAGCATTTTCTCTTTGTTGTGGTGGGGGTGTATGATGTTTATTTGTCTTGTTTTTCTGGGATGATGTGAGTATAATAACTGTCTTGTCATGGTGTTTTTGGCATAGCAACAGAAAAGGATGATAGGACATTTCTGACAGGAGTGGAGAATGAATACATATATTTTCTGTGTACTGCAATATTTGTGAGGACATTCCATTGACTTCTGTAATAGAGGAGCTCAGTCTTACACCTACACCTCAACCTAACTCTAACCCTGAACCTCGGTGACAAAAAGACTTCCAGAGTCTTCCTGCTTTTAGCTTATTTCTTTATGGGGACCAGAAAAAAATCCCAATGATTGTATGTATATTCCTATCATTTGTCCCCTCAAAGAGATACCTGAAACATACCCCCCACACACATATGCTTCCATAGTCCTACTTATAAGGCCTCACTGATTTCAGAATATTGATAATGAGTGCAGTGACTATTATTGCTTAATTTATTTAATTAAATTGATTTCCCAGCAAAACCAACCAAAAATATTTCTACATTGATATATGTATTAACCCCCACCCCTACCACACACACACACACTGGGTATGTGTTGCTGATGTCTGTGAAGTGAGATAAGCAGAGAGGCTTCTGGGAGCTCAGAGACAGGGCGGTGATGTTATGGTGGAGTGAGCAGAGCTTTGGTAAACAGGTAAACAAATACGCAATTGCACAGTCACACATATGCACACTTAGGGCTATCTCACCTGCCCTGTCCAGGTCTCACTCCTCATGATGAGTTCCCGGAGAATGCTGCTGCTTCTTCTCAGGTATGGCAGGCCGGAGGCAGAGTTTGTCATTGGCTTCTATTCGATGAAAGAATGAACTGATGCAGGAGCGAAGAGGTCTGAGCTGCCCAGAGGCCAGAGAATACTCTCAGTAATGCACACAGTGATGATAAATGCAAATGAAACACTATGAACAGCCAACTCAATCCCTAAGGACCCCAAACCATGTCCCTAGTTTACCACCAGTGGGAGCTACCAATGTCATTTAGTTCATATCATATCAGAAACAGTGTCTATAATAAAGGAAACTATTGGGAGCTGTCCAACAGTGATGTGGTGTCTGAAGAGACTGTCTGATGGTGTGTGTGGGTGTGTATGTGTGTGTTTGCCCACATCCAGAGAGCTGTGTCGTTCTGATAATGAATATATATTAAAGCAGCCCAAACCAAACAGAAATGCTAAATGAAATGCCTCAGCAGCGCTCTCACTCCCCACTGCTCCCCAGCAATTTGCTGACTGCAGAGCAGAGGAAACAGGAAAACTAATGAAAACAAGCCCGCAAAGTGGAGGACAGGGCCATTACCCTTACCAATGAGAGGTGTGTGTGCGTGTTTGGCTGTATATTAGATCTCAGTGGAGACCAGAAATCTCAGGATGATGGGTAAACATCAACATCAACATTTTGATGCTGTGGAAACGTCTGGCTGGATTTTTGAATATTTGGCTATAGTAATGCAGATACAACAAAAACAATAATTATACATAAACTGTATATATTTAATTTTCATGAGATGCTACAACACTTCACCCAGTATGCTACTGACAATAGTCAAATCATGTTCTTTGCCAAACACTGACATGTCACAAGGCTGAGGTATGACGGTGTCACTGCTTTTTAGCTTAGTTTTAGTGTCTTCCACAAGTTGCTGACTGTGAAACTAGACTTTTATATTGCTGTTTACTCTCCACTAGAAGATGAACATTTCATGCAAAACATCATGGCACAAATTACTATTATTCTACATTAGAATAGGAGATATTTGTTAATACACAGCTACACAAATACTGATAAAATGTATTTCATGGCCATATCTCAAAACAATCTTAAAACTATAGCCCACTATTAACCCATGTTGAAGGTTTTACATGTTCCTTAAGTAAATACAGCCTTTATTTTGTTTTCACTTATTTTAGGTAAGAGTGAACATTCCAAAGAACAATGTGAACAGGCCTTTTTTGAATGTCATGACTGCCAGTGTATATCCAAGCTGATGATAGAGAGCCTTGTGGTAAGAGAAGCATGCCAGTAGCTGGAGGGTAGCTGGTTTGATTCCAGGACTGCAGGGTATTCCTGTTGAATGAAAATATACTGCCCCAGACAGCCAAGCTCAGGGTATCAATACTGTGCTGCTGCCAGTGTTTCTGGATGTTGCTAGGCAGCTAAACATAAATTTAAATCAATACAGTGTAATGTGTTTTTAGGACGGTTAAATAAAATAGACACAATAAATTATAGGGCAATTATAGCTAATCAGATGATTTATGTTCTAATTTGAGTTGGTATTTGAAGATTTCTGTAGCATTTCCCAATATTATTTAACAGGGCTGTAGTACTTAATTTGATATGTAAGTCATTATAGTAAACATGGGAACATAATGGTAGATAAGGAAGGAAGCTAATGCTATTAGATTTGTAAGTGTTGGGGATATTCATTATATTGTTGGGTACGTAATTGGTATTGTTGGGTATGCTCATTGTATTACTGGGTATATTAACGATATTATTGGGTATTTTAATGGTATTGTTGGGTATGTAATTGGTATTGTTGGGTATGCTCATTGTATTATTGGGTATATTAATGATATTATTGGGTATTTTAATGGTATTGTTGGGTATGCTCATTGTATTATTGGGTATATTAATGATATTACTGGGGACTTTAATGGTATTTTTGGGTAAATAGTTGGTATTGTTGGGTATGCTCATTGTATTATTGGGTATATTAATGATATTATTGGGTATTTTAATGGTATTGTTGGGTAAGTACTTGATATTGTTGGGTATGCTCATTGTATTATTGGGTATATTAATGATATTATTGGGGATTTGAATGGTATTGTTGGGTAAGTAGTTGGTATTGTTTGGTATGCTCATTGTATTATTGTGTATATTAATGATATTATTGGTTATTTTAATGGTATTGTTGGGTACGTAATTGGTATTGTTGGGTATGCTCATTGTATCATTGGGTATATTAATGATATTATTAGGGATTTTAATGGTATTGTTGGGTAAGTAGTTGGTATTGTTGGGTATGCTCATTGTATTATTGTGTATATTAATGATATTATTGGTTATTTTAATGGTATTGTTGGGTACGTAATTGGTATTGTTGGGTATGCTCATTGTATTATTGGGTATATTAATGATATTATTGGGGATTTTAATGGTATTGTTGGGTAAGTAGTTGGTATTGTTGGGTATGCTCATTGTATTATTGTGTATATTAATGATATTATTGGTTATTTTAATGGTATTGTTGGGTACGTAATTGGTATTGTTGGGTATGCTCATTGTATTATTGGGTATATTAATGATATTATTGGGGATTTTAATGGTATTGTTGGGTAAATAGTTGGTATTGTTGGGTATGCTCATTGTATTATTGGGTATATTAATGATATTGGAGATTTTAATGGTATTGTTGGGTACGTAATTGGTATTTTTGGGTATGCTCATTGTATTATTGGGTATATTAATTATATTATTACGTATTTTAATGGTATTGTTGGGTACGTAATTGGTATCGTTGGGTATGCTCATTGTATTATTGGGTATATTAATTATATTATTGGGGATTTTAATGGTATTGTTGGGCATGCTAATTGCATTGTTGGGTATATTAATTATATTATTGGGGATTTTAATGGTATTGTTGGGTAAATAGTTGGTATTGTTGTGCAGGCTTATTGTGTTATTGGGTAAATTAATGGTATTATTTGGTGTATTAACTGTATTATTGGGTATATTAAGGGTATTGTTGGGTAAGTTAATTATATTGTTGGGAATTTTAATAGCATGTTTAAGAAACCATTAATCTATTCATAGAAACTTGTAGAATGGAATGAATAAAGAACAGAACCTGACATTTACATTAACACACTTAAGGTATAACAGGTGCTATTTTTATAATTAAAATTCTCTCTCACTTTCTCACTCTCCATCATCACTCCACACAAGCCAATGCTCATACTGCAATCCACTGAGCTAAGGTGTAGAGAGATTACATTCTTTAAAGTGATCCAGTGCACAGAGCCAGGGACTGAGCACTGGGGAACACACGGCAGCTTCATCCATTCTGACCTGCTCTTGGCACCGTGCCAGCAGCTCATTGTGTGTGTGTTTGTTGGTGACTGATGCAGTGCTATGTGTCCCCTACAGACTCGAAGAAGCCGAAGCGGGACGGGAAGAAGAAAGAGCAAACCCCGTCAGACTAGGGGTTCAGAGAAAAGAAGAAACACTCTCTAACCCCCACTGACCCCAACCCTCCATATCTCTCAGCTCTCAGATGAGGAAGACAGAAGTGGAAGAAACTGCAAAGAGATGAGAGTGAAGAAGATAAAATATATTTTACCTGTATTTTTGGTGTAGAACTGTAGGTGATATGCAGCTCTTTTGTAGATTTCACGTTTAAGTCTTTGAATAATAAATATATAATGAACACAACATACTAAATCCTATACTCAACTGCATAGCTTGTAAAGGGCAAGTCCAGTACAATATGCCAGATACTGAACTGCCCTTTAACATTTGAACAGAAGTGAAACGTTAAAGTTGTTAAAGTGTCCTGTTGAACTGTGATGTAGTTGGCTGAGGAATTCTATAAAAATGCGTCATTGTGTAATTAGATATGAATATATGAGTTTATTAGTAGATATTCCCCAATCGACACACTATATATTACATGTGGGCATGCTTCATGAAAATTAGTGACATTACTGCTTCCTGTTTCTCAGTTCTACAGGAAATAAATATGGCTTTGCAATCCACCACTGATTTCATTGTCTTTGATCTGGAAATGAACACATTTATTATATTGTAGAATGTGAATATATTTACAATGTTCTTTCACAAAAGATTAAAAAACACTGGAAACCTTATGAGATGCCATCACATGTCCTCTACAGGTATATGGTTACAGGCTCTAGCCTCTGGGCAAATCAGAATTGGTCAGTTTCTGAGTACAGCACCACTGACGGCCAGGCTTTATTTAGATGGTGGACCATTCTTAAACTATCAGTTTAAGAACTATCATTCTTAAAGTATCAGAAGGTTCAACTGTGTTTTTGCTAAATAGTTTCAATTGAATTTTTGGCACTGCTAGTTTTTTTTTAGGTCTGTCACACAACCATATACAGTTAACTGGGCTTATAAACTGACAGATGATGTAGGGCTAGAATGAATGAAGGATGACTACCACAAACTGAACATGAAATACAAACTATAAAGCAAGGCATACCTTCAAGATATAGGCTTCCTTCCAATAAAGTGGTCATATATATATGGATAAATGTTTAAAAGGCCCCCACATATGAACTTCATATGTCATACATATGCATTTATAAAACAAAAATGCAAGAAAATAGTCATGCCAGTAATTACAAAAGATGATATAAGGGGTCTTATAAAGTAAATGACATTGTATTGGTACAAGGGGCCTGCTGACACAAGTGATGGACAGCTGTTTCATTTATAATGTTAAGAAGCATCTTTCTCAAGTAACTGAGCTTATTTTATCACTTCTATGCCAGAGTTTAATGTGATTATTTTCATTTGCATATTTCTAAGTCTCTAGAATGGAAATTGTGCTTTTCCACTTTAAAAAATATAGAAATATGTAGAACTGACACATAGTGTTCTTTACTAGAATCGATAAGTTCCCTTACTTGGCAATAATGTTCTGTGTAGAACAAATGTCACTTCAAAGTCCCTTCTGTTAATATAATGTTATGTAATTCATAGAACTTGTGAATATTCAAGTATTACTTGGTAAATACATTATTCAGTGCTTATGCATGTGTTCCAAAGTTTCTTTGTTGGTTACCTTCAAATAAATGGTTACCAAATAAATAATCAGGCAATGAACATAATGTTTGGACTTAATCTTATAACTTTATTTTATAGAATTCTTCTTCAAAGGAATATGGCACAATATATATTGTGAATGTATTTCTTATTATGGTTTTGTTAGTGAATTGTGAACATCCAGGATTTCTCCTCCAATCATTTTCTGCAAAGAAATTGGTACCATTAGAAGTATACAAACAGGAGATCAGGTAGTAAGGACAGGAGAGAAGGAGGGGGCGGGGGAAGAAGGAGAGGTGGGAAGCCAACATTCAGATGAATAGTCAACATGTATTTACACAGCAACTGTGCCAAATCACATAGAATGTCCATGTTATATACAATGAGAATCTTTGAGCAGTTAACAAATGATCTCTACTAGATGAACGTCACAATCCACAGTGAAGGGAAAGCACGATGAGGGTTCTACACATTTCAGCAAACAGAAGATAAAGAGTTTAGTATGTACATCAGACAAAGGAAACACTTTTCCGTGTCTGTTTCTGTCGGCTCAATCCTCATTCATCAATGCTCTTTTTTTAAGCCCCTCACGACCACGGCCTAAAGCAAACATAGTATTTTTCTTCTTTTTTGTAATTTTTGGTTCATAACACACCATCCCCTTGGTTGAGTGTGCTTGTTCTTGCCATGCAGTTTTCCATTTCCTCTGTTTTCCAGCTCACTCACAGGCTAAGCTCTCAGTACTCTGTAGAAACGCTGCAGAGAAATACCGTGCTGGTTTCATAGGTCCACCACTGGCATATGAGCACATTTTTAAGTCAGCAACTACACTCTCCCAGGCACCAGACTATTTCTCAGTCAAAAGAACAAGAAAAAAGAAACACTAAATGTGAACTGAAGTCTCTGTTTTTTATGTTAGCATGCCCAGACAAGTTCTATTAGCAACGACTCTGCTCTACTGAGCTTCTGCACCAAACAATTATAAACTTTCACCAACTTTTATCATGTTCTGTCATCCTTCATCTCTCTCTCTCTCTCTCTCTCTCTCTCTCTCTCTCTCTCTCTGTAGGTAATTGAAAGCTCAGCTTGTCTGTGTTGGACTCTTGATTTAATGTCCAATTATCCCTTGTTTCCACTGACAGATGCTCTAGCTCCAGAATCAATACTCCAGAGTCTGCTCCTCAGCCCAACAATAAACTCCCACTTTATATACAATACATCTATACAGCATTGAGTGGACATTTATAAAACCTCATACAAAAAGATGTTTTTTTTTAAATACATACAATACAGTCTGCTCCTGCGACTTTGTGTTTTGGAGGAGGCTTATCCGCTTTTGTTTGTTGACAGGTTGGCTCGTCTCTGGCAGTATAGAGTGTGTCTTTGGCAGCCATGTTGTTTTTTTTTTCTCTTTTTCTCTCTGAAATTGCCAGCACATGTATGTGATATGTTCATAAACTGCATAATTGCAGAACATTTCATCTCATAACACTCATGGTCACATGCCAGGTTGTTTTGTAGTTTTATAGTTACACACACAATTGTAATCTCAGTTTAACCCAGCCTTACCCAACACACACACACACACACACATCAACAAAGTGACATATATAAGTTCATACACCTACTTTACATACACATTTTCTCTGGTTTGACTTTATTTGGATAGGCCAGAGCAACAAGGCTAACAAGCACAGATGTAACTTTGGGGGGCCGGGAGGGATATGTCCCCTGCACTTTTTCAAAATGCAGTTTTGGTCCCCTGCAGTTTTTACCATTCAAAAACAATGTTACATTATATTAAATGAAGACAAGTCAAACACTAGGACCAAGCAGAAAATGGCCGCTCAAGCTGAAGCCTGTTTCCCACAAGCTCATCGATTGGCTCTGCCATTTCTTGCTAACATGTGATTGGCCGTTCCCACTGTTTGCGTTGCCCAGGCGTCCACGTTAACCTTCCACTGTAAGTTGTTCACATGTTGGACATTTGTATCTGTGTCTGTGTTTAGAAGCTTTGGATGAGTTGTTTATGTTGATATGTTAAGAGTTAACCTTTCTGTGGTCTTTGAATCCAACTGACCTGTGTTAACTGCTTATTTTTATTTAAAAAATGAGGTATAATTTTATGCAAATTAGGTCTATTTGACCATACACTCAAAAAATAAGTGTACAGTTGGTGGTAATGAATTATAGTGAAGTTGACTAACAAGGTGAAACAGAATTGGCTGATAATTTTATGCTACATGCTTTACAACCAGTCAGACCAAAAAGGGAACAGTGAACTTAACAATAACAATAGAAAACTAAAAGAACTACTAGAAAACACAGTGAATTGAAATAGTCTGAGTTTTATTAAATGTCCAATGTAATCATTTAATAATATTTACAACTTTATTAATATGAATTTTATTATTTTATAATTAATAATAACTAGTAATAGTTATTGTTAATATATTATTCATAGTAACAATAATTAACAAGATATTATTTATATTATTTTTTTAAATAATGTATTCATATTTATTCATTATTAAATAATTTATATTCAAGCCCTCTGCCCACACTCTAGCCAGCTGTGTCCCCTCTACCTCTGAAATTGAAATGTTGTCACTGCTTGCAAACTTCATAATCACCTAAATAGCCCAGTATTTTCTGTAAAAAAAAATATGTCACCAAAAATCTCTCTCAACCCACTGAAACTACATTCAGAGTCTCAAAGTCTAGTCAGTGTGTATGACTTACTGTGAACTTCAAAATGAATACAATTTCACCACTACAGGCCTCTGCCTTTATCCCCTCCATGCAGTGAAAACACACACACTAGAAGGCAGGAGTGTCTGGAGTGGTGGCCACAGAGCCCGATGAGCAGTTTGGTGTTAGGTGCAGAGTTCAAGGGCACTTCAGCCATGTCCTGTCAAAGTTAGAAAGAAGTGCCTTTTAGTCCAAAGCCTGCTTCTCTAACCATTAATGCCACAGCTGCCTCCACAAAGCTCACAATAAGTCTTAAAACATATGGACTAGTCTGTGAGATCTTCATTTAGATGTGATATGAGAAGTTGAGAGATGTTTTAATGATGTATTATTGGATAAATGAAAGGCTGTTTGTCTGCATATTGAGTTCTAGTGCTTGTTCAAAGCAAATATCTGAGTTGATCAGATACATATGGGGGTAAATATGATTTCAATGGGAATTAAAGTGAATCTAATAGACAGTTGAATGCAAGTTAACTGCATGTAAAGCACGTGCAATGGACTATCCAAATACAGCATTACCTGTTTCTTTTACACACACACACACACACAAACACACACACACACACACACACACAATGAATTTCATTTCTATGAAATGTTATACTGAAGGCACCTTCAAGTCTCCAGAGATGACCTGTCCACACAACTCCCGCTCCTATTTTTACAAACTCTTCAGCTTCACTCCTGAGGAGCAGAGTGTATATCCAGAGTCAGCACTGCTTTGGCAGACTCATCAGAACTATTCATTATATTACACTACTGCTGTAACTCCACTGGACAGACATTTCACCACCGCCCTCCCCTCTCCTCCACTCACCGTGCCCCTTGTGTGCAGGAGTTGTTCAGTTTGAAGGATCCTGTGCTTTTCTATCAGTTCTCAAACTCATCTGACACCACAAAGTCACACCTCTCCCACCCCTCAGACACACACTTTAATCACACTATCATGACACAGACAGTCTGCCAAAAATTCAAATGAGTTCAAATAAATATATTAATAAATAATCAAGTTGAAATTATTCAGCTTTGAATTTTATAAGGCACTTGTTGTCATTTAGTAACTGAAACTGTGTGGAATTATCTAGGCAGCGCAGAGGGAGGCTGACTGCGTAATTATCAGCCTCATCACTCCAGCCTGCAGTCTTCCTGTGCACTACTGCTGCTGGAGCAGCCAGCGCTAACCTGTCCACGCTCAAAAATAATATATACTTTTATTTAAAAGCACATACAGTGTGAAATAACACCAGACAGAATATAGAATACTCATATTAAAGTCAACCTGTAATCGAAACTCGTGCCTCAATTTGATATTGTTGTGCATTATTCATTCAAAAGAGTAAATTCAGTAACACTGTACTGTAGAATACAGGTCAAGAGGCTTTATGACGCCTACATAAGCTTGTCATGATAACTGACATAAACATTTATAAAGGCATACTCCAGTAGGCCTCATAAAAGCTGTTTTTGCCAACTTCGACCATAAAAAACCTTTATAACACATTTGAATGAGACTTTATGTAGGGTTATATCAGTTGTCACAATGCACTTATGTTGAGGACATTTAGCCTTAAGGACAATGCTGAATAGCAAACTGTTCTCTGTAATCAGTGGAGGTCCTAGGTCATTTGGCACTGTGGCCAAAAAATAGTCTGACCTATAACTGAGAAGCATTTTCTATTAATACTTTGATGTATTGTTATTAATAATAGTTAGAATTAATTCTTATACCAATAAATTCCACATTAACAAATCTAGGCCACAATTGTCACAAAATATTTTATAAACAATAAATTATAAAACTGCATTAATGCAGAATTCAACTACAGAGGTGTGGTGAGTATTTCCCGCCAAAAAAGGATATTTTAGCAAGTGAAATGAAAGTGACACATTGGCCAATGGAATTTGAGCTCCATATTTAACCCATCTGTGCAGTGAAACACACACACACATACTAGTGAGTGCACACAGTAGGGTGGGGTGAGCACACTTGCACGAAGCATTGAGCAGCCCCCGTCCATGTTTGAAGTAGTTTGGGGTTTGATGTCTTGCTCAAGGACACTTCAGTCATGTTCTGTGGGTTCAGTTGACTAGTCTTATGATAGTCTTGTAGTTAGTCTTAAAATAAGCTTACAACCTTCTCAAATTAGAAATATTAAATATTTAGACTAGAATTAAGATGATTTTCACTTGCCATGTTAAACAAAAGCCTTAAACATTTCTCAGCCAATCAAATTGTATGATTTGAGGTAACTGCTTTATAAAGAATATTCCATATTCTGTATGATAAAATACTATATAATATCAAATGATCCTATAAAGTAAAATCGTGCAGAATTTAAAGAAGCTAAAGGAAAGATGATACGTTTATAGATCTTTAAGCAGATCATAGCCCTTTGATATTTGTAGTGTGCTATACCTCTGATCCGGAGGTTTTTTTCATGAGAATGAGGTTAGCAGAGCGACTGATGAAGTTTCCTCTTTGCTTACTCTGTCTTAATGCTTCAGTGTTACATGCTACCGCACACACACACACACACACACACACACACACACACCCAGACCGCACACACTCATCCTGCCATTCCTGTCTATGTATCTAAGACAGGTAGCCGCTGCTGCCCTGTCCTTCAACATCTCTGCTGCTTTACAACAGGTGTCACCCAGCAAGGTTGAATGACACACTTTCAATCTCTTGCTCCCTCTCTTTCACTCTCTGAGAACAGAGCAGCGCCTTATCAGGCCAAAACAGTACACACTGCTCAAAGCAAAGAGCAGGCAAGGTCTTCAGATGACAGCCAACCACCTCGCAAGCTCAGCCCACCTGAACAAGCGCATCTTATCACTAACACTCATGTGCTGTCATACACTGCACTCCACTATCATATGCTGCTCTGCAGTATCATGTACTGCTCTCCAGTTTATCTCATTCAAAAAGGTCAGAGTGAATGCGATACATGAATGTGGCGCCATTTAAGGAGGTGTTCGCAAGTTGTGGGCCACACAGGTTACTAGAATAAACGTAGAATGGAAAAGCCAGCCCGCTTGCCATGCTGAACACTCAGTGTAACACTTCTGCCATCGCCATGCGCCCGATTACGAGCTGTTGCAGTGGTCCTTCACACTGTGTTAGCAGTGCGGCTTCAGCCATCATTCTCGTCACTCTTAGAGATGAATTCCTCTCTACGCAGGAGGGTCATGGTGCTCCCACCATCAGGAGAAAAAGGAGGATGGTGAGGGAGGGGGGGTAAGAGTGTGACAGGTGACAAGCAGACAAATATCCACTTACTGGGCTGATGGATGGGAAAGCTCTGGACCTGGCATGACGCCAGGACTGGTCTGTCTGTCACACACACACTCACACACAAGACCATCAAGGCAAGCTCTTCAACCTCTTCCATCACAATGCCAGCGCAATGAAGCCATGAGGGTGGAATGAGAAACACAATGGTGCCTGTGAGGGACTTTCTTTCCATTAGTGGACATGGAGAACAGTGATGTGGACCCTCAGGGTGGGCAATGTGGCAAAAAAAAAAAACGTAGTAGCAGTAAAAATGCTATAAAAAACGAATACATTGAACAGGATTAATGCTATCAACTAAACAGGAACTACTGCAATTTGGGGACCCCTGGCATCACTGGGTTTTTAAAGCATCAACTGGGCAAAACTTCAAAAGCTGTACCACTTTGGAGCATTTATTGTGATAATGATATCATGTTGTCATATTAACTATTCTTAGTGGAATTATCAGAATAGCTATGCGCAAACATATACACTACCTGTCCAGAGTCCCTTTTCAATTAGCAGATTCAAACATTTAAGGCCAGCTACTGCTGCCAAAGCGTTCAAATGCACCAACCTCAGTTCACCAGGCAGAATGCTAAACATCAACTAGAGAGGTGTAAAGCTCCCCACCGCTGAACTGTGAAGCAGTGAAGTTGCGCTCTTTTGAAGAGATGAAGCACCATCAAACAGCTCTGGGATGAGTTGAAGGGCCATTAGCAAGCCAGAGCCAACAATTCAAAAATTACTACTTAACCTCTCTAATGCTCTTGTCTCTGAATGGAGTGAAATCATCAAACCAACATATGCCTGCTCAGAAGAGTAGAGGCTGCAAGTGCAGCAAACAGGAAGCAGTTCCTTTATTTAAAACTCTTGATTTGACATGAAATTCTAAATGATATAGTGTCTGGGATATATAAGGTACTTTCAAGAAAATGTATGTCATTAATAAGTTATTGGGTCTGCAGATCTACATGACAAAACAAAACATTAAAGTACCACGCATCCATGAAAAAGCAATTTGCAGAAAGTCGACAAACTGATAAAGAAACATGGAGGAAGATAACTGTATGGGTAAAAGATAGAAAGAGAAAAGCTGAGGGATGGAGAGGGAAGAGGAAGGTTGTGAGAGGGACCTGCAAAGAGAAGGAGACTTAAAGAAAGATAGAGGATACATATGAGCAAGAGAAGAGGAAAATGTTAATATAAATAGCAGAAGCCCTGTAAGCATTCCTTGCTTGCTTAAACAATGTCTCGGAGATTAAAGCATGTGGGACAGTAAGTGGAGCAGGCATCCACTGAGCCTTCTGAGCGTGTAATGTGTAATCTTCAATCTCACACAGTGTTCAGCATCATCAGCTAATCTGATCCATCTTACCGTGAGATTCCGTTATTACTCCGTCCCACATTGCTCTATATCGCACTGCTTACGGCAAAGGCTCCTCCTGTTCCAAACACTGCAGCCCAAACCCTGGACTCTACCCAACACTGCACTCTAAAAATAAAGGTTCCTCAATAGTTCTTGGCTTGGACATAATATGGTTCTAGGAAATAAAAACTTAAAGACTATAAAGCCATTACATTATGTGAATGTTCTTTAAATGTTAAAAAAGTTCAAACACACACTGTACCAAAAGTACCTACTACCCAACACTACTGCAGTCAAATGATTCATTCTACCCAACACCACTGCTGTCAAATGTTTCACTCTACTCGACGCCATTGTAATTGAACCCTTCACTTTACTCAACACCATTGTAGTCAAACTCTTCACTCTACTCAACACCACTGCAGTCAAGCCCTTCATTCTACTCAACACGACTACAATCAATCTACACAACACCACTGTAGTCAAACTCTTCACTCTACTCAACACCACTGCAGTCAAGCCCTTCATTCTACTCAACACTACAGTCAATCTACACAACACCACTGTAGTCAAACTCTTCACTCTACTTAACACCACTGCAGTCAAGCCCTTAATACTACTCAACACCACTACAATCAAATGTTTCACTCTACTCAACACCACTACAGTTGAACCTTTCAATCTACTCAACATGACTACAGTCAAACTCTTCAATCTACTCAACACTGCTGTAGTTAAACCCTTCACTTTACTCAACACCATTGTAGTCAAACTCTTCACTCTTCTTAACACCACTGCAGTCAAGCCCTTCATTCTGCTCAACACCACTACAATAAAATGTTTCACTCTACTCAACACCACTACAATCAAATGTTTCACTCTACTCAACACCACTGCAGTTGAACCCTTCAATCTACTCAACACTGCTGTAGTTAAACCCTTCACTTTACTCAACACCATTGTAGTCAAACTCTTCACTCTACTTAACACCACTGCAGTCAAACCCTTCATTCTGCTCAACACCACTACAGTCAATCTACACACCACTGTAGTCAAACTCTTCACTCTACTCAACACCACTGCAGTCAAGCCCTTCATTCTACTCAACACCACTACAGTCAATCTACACAACACCACTGTAGTCAAACTCTTCACTCTACTCAACACCACTGTAGTCAAACCCTTCACTCTACTCAACACCACTGCAGTCAAGCCCTTCATTCTACTCAACACCACTGCAGTCAAACCCTTTACTCTCCTCAACACCACTGTAGTCAACCTCTTCACTCTACTCAACACCACTGCAGTCAAGCCCTTCATTCTACTCAACACCACTGCAGTCAAGCCCTTCACTCTATTCAACACCACTGCAGTCAAACCCTTCTCTACTCAGCATCACTACAGTTAAA
>BRDA01011145.1:123645-138659 GCA_036984385.1 Crenuchus spilurus | reverse complement strand
GTCTCCTTTTCTGTCCTTCATGCACATGCGCAGTAGTGGTAACCGGGGTAGCCCGTGGATGACGTCATAGGACGTTATATACAGACAGTCTCTGCTATCATGGCTACCCGGAGCTCAAAAGAGGGGGATCATTTTAAGAAAATGAAAGAGAAACGTGTGCAATACAATATCTGTAAGTCAGAACTTGTCTTCCACGGCAGCACAACTGCGATGCACGAGCACCTGAAAATGAAGCCTGTTGTGGCCGATTGTGACAATGACGAAGAGGGACAGCCATCTCGGTAAGCTAAATTGCTAGTTAGCTGCTAAAATTAGCGTAAACAGAAAGTTAACTTGCTGCTTACTCATAATTATAGCTGTAAAAGTTAACATTAGCGATGACGATTTGATTCATCAGCCTTAGCACACATTCATGTGTTTTCTGTAACGTTATAACAGTCATGTGTTTGACTAGCAATGCTAATGTTTTCTAACGTTATGTTTCAGTGCTATGTTTACACTTTATGCTAAACAGTTAAATAATTGTTGCAACAAGCTGCATATTTCATTAAAGGTTTAATGAACTATGGTCTTAAATGGTTTTATTTTTAGTTTTGAAATCTAATGACGGTTATATAATAGCAGCTGCATTCTAGTGCGATAAGCTGTATGTTTTATATTCAATTAACATATGATCCGATTAGTCGACTAATCGTAAAAATAATCGGTGGTTAGTCGACTATAAAAATAATCGTTTGTGGCAGCCCTAGTCCAATCACTGTCCTCTCTTAGACACACCGACCTTGTTGGTCCAGACTGCAGCACAGTTTGTGTTGGTCCTGATGCTGTTGGCTGGCTGAGCAGCTAAGTTCTGCTTTGACACACTCCCAACACACCACCACGACAGTATCACTGCAGTGCTGAGAATGATCCACCAGCTCTGGATTGAAGAACAACAACATATACAGAGAAACATGGACTACAGTCTGTAAGTGCACCTGTATGCTCACTGTAGCTAAAATGTTACCATACTGAT
Source organism: Crenuchus spilurus (assembly GCA_036984385.1). Taxonomy (NCBI): domain Eukaryota; kingdom Metazoa; phylum Chordata; class Actinopteri; order Characiformes; family Crenuchidae; genus Crenuchus; species Crenuchus spilurus. The sequence continues at coordinate 137,644 of BRDA01011145.1, read as the reverse complement.
AAATATGAGACAATATCAGCTGATGTCTGACATGTTTGTGGTTGTATTTTGCATGAAAATGACATTATTATTACATTAATTGTTCATTTCTTTTACATTAATTCAGTCAGTTCACTAAGGACATACAGGGGTTAGACAATGAAACTGAAACAGCTGGTTTCAGACCACAATAATTTATTAGTAGGTGTTGGGCCTCCTTTTGTGGCCAATACAGCGTCAGTTCATCTTGGGAATGACATATACAAGTCCTGCACAGTGGTCAGAGGGATTTTAAGCCATTCTTCTTGCAGGATAGTGGTCAGGTCACTACGTGATGCTGGTGGAGGAAAACGTTTCCTGACTCACTCCTCCAAAACACCCCAAAGTGGCTCAATAATATTTAGACACAAAGACTTGCTGTGTTGGTCACAGATGCACCAGCAAGACGTGCACCAACAATTTGTCCTCTTTTGAACTCTGGTGTGTCACCATAATGTTGTGTGCATTGTAATATACTATATAACTGTGCTCTTACCTGCTAACTGAACCTTCACACTCTGCTCTTACTGGTGCAATGTGACATTAATGAAGATTGGCCACCAGACTGGTCCAATTTAGCCATGAAACCTCCCACACTAACATGACAGCTGTTTCACTTTCATTGTCTAACCCCTGTATATACTAAGATCTTTCTGATGTGGGGACATATGGATAAGTGTATGCATTCACAGTGCTAATTTGAAGAGTATTTCAGTTCTGCTACACATACACTCCTCCCTACACGACACACACACACACACACCTTTTGAGTCTAAGATTGAGTTTTCTCTGCATTATTCTGAGATCCTTTTATGTGAGTCATAAAATCAGATTACAGCGATAACCCGGGGCAAACACGAATGCATTTTAAAACGTACACTTGATAAAATAAAGGCTCGCTACGCACTACCGCAAGACTTGAGCTTCAAATTTACAAGATAATGGCACACACACACACACACACACAGAGCCAGAAATGGCAGGAATGCTAAAAAGGTTCCAGGTAGCCTTGTGCATACACAAAAAAATGAATAAAACATATCCACATTTACATGATGCATTGCTTAAACCCAGCAGAATTCAAACTGAGCTTTAATACTAATGCCCAAGAGAAGGGGCAAGAGCAGCGCAGGCCGCTGTCTAGTGAAACAGTTACATTTGGTAAAATCTAATAGAAAAGCTATCTGAATGTAAATTGCGGGGCGTCTGGGAAATCGTCGGTGTGCTGTAGAAGGTCGGAGTCACGCTCTCTCTCTCGTCCATCCCCGGCTTTCTCAGACGAAGGTCTAGTTCTCAACAGGAGGTTGAGCAGGAGACAAAGGGGAGATAGTGACAGAGATAGTAGAAGCCTAAACAGCACGTGCACGCTTCTGCTTATTTCATTTAACACAAGCTTAAACAGGGCCGGGGGACGGCCCCTGTCCGCCGTCATTATGTAGACGGCCGTGCGGCGGCAGCCTGCAATTTGAGTCGGTAGCCAAGTGGAAGAGAGAGGCCACTCTCGGCACAGGCGCTGGTAAATGGAGGCCTGCGTCCCGGAGGCCGCACGAGCGCTTTATTATACGTTGCGCCGCGGCTCACTCGGCGAAGAAAAGCAAGGGTTCAGTGAATCTGGAGGATGAGGAGGAGTAGACGGCCACTCGCCACTAACACATCTGCTTGTTTTCTGTGACAGCTGCTTATTTGGATGTGGCCGTCGAGCAACACGGTTACTTGGCTGCAGGCGTCTCTCAAATATACAGAAACTATGCTATGGGACAAAAGTATAGGGACATTCACACTGAAGGTTTTCTACTAGATTTTCGAGCACTGCTGTGAGGATTTGATTGCATTCAGCGATGGATTTAGGATGATCAAGACCACCTCATCCCAAAAGTACTGGATATAACACAGTCCCACAATGCTGGAGGGCTTTAAACCCCTCTAGCCAACATGGCATTAGATATGGTGCCAAGTCTCATGTTTAGTCCTATTCTATTGGGAATACTTCTATACGGACTAGACCAGCTGTGTGTCAACTTAAAGTAGCTGAATGCATTCACTATAATAGTGTCCACAAACTTTTGGACAGAGTGTACCTATAACTACCAGGGTTCCTACACAGTTTCCATGGCAAAATTCCATATTTGTCACACCATGTCTGACATCTTTTATGAATAAAAACTGTAAATAGGTTGAAAAATGCAGTAATAAGGTCTGTTAACTTTCCTGACAACTACATCCCTACATAACTCATAAATGCTCAGACAAGCTTAATATTTGGTTATTTGCTGTGAATTTATGCAATTAAAAGATCTTTTCTAACTAATATGGTCGCGGATGTTCGGGCTTTGGCTGCCTGCTCCAAACACCATGAAAGACTCTGTTAAACCTTGTTTAATAGGGTTATTTATAGACATTCTGTTGCATATCTTAGATAACAGAATAGAGGATGCTGGGATATTTTTCCAAACTTGTCAAAAATCTAATTTGATACTGTGTAGGAACCCTGATCTACTCACTAACTCTAAGACTACGAAGCCAAGAAGCTCTACAACTTACAGGTCATCTCCCCATATCTGTGCTGCCTCGAACTTGTTATTCTTTTAGCAGCATGAAGTGAAAAACATTGTTAATGACATTCATGGCATTGGATGATCAATCAATCATGCAGTCGCTCCAAGATGACTTATGAGTCAACCATTAGGGCATGCAAACAGACTCAAAACGTGTACTGTAATAGGAAGTGAGATACTTTTAGTAATAGTGTTCCAGTCTGGATCTTCAGTACATGATGGTGTTATCCACTACAGCATCCAATCACTTCAGCTGGCACAATAAGGTTGGATGAACCTTAAATCATCAAAACTGTTCATATTTAAATGTAACTCATAAAGGTAAACTCTTTTTTTCTGATTTTATCACCAATGTGTTGGTATCGACCCGTCCATTCGTTGACTCTCTCCATCACTTGAGCACATCCACAGTACTGGGAAACAGTTCTGGGACATGGAACTTCAAAATTAAACTTGTCACAACATGTGCGAACATGTACAAGTAAGCTAAATTAGACACTCCGAAATCAGATCTCAATCTCGAAATCAGATCTTCTAACATGACAGAAGATGATAAAATGTGTCCAATTAATGCAATTTGTACCATCAATTATATCCACTAAATAGAATTTATAATAAACTGTGCAAGCTAAATGGAAACCATAAGAATTAATTCCCAGTACTGTGGATATGCTCACTTGTAATGTCTCTGACTCTAGGAAAGTGCAGACTAACACAGATGCATGTAAAATCAAGCTCCGCCTCTTTTCAAACTGCTGCCGATGCACCGCCGGAGGAAAGCGCAGGATCCCCAGTTCTGATGGATCACCTGGCAGATGCCTGAGCCAGCCAACATTAATTAGCAGTGCTGGAAATTAGCATCTTTCCTGCCCAGAGGGAGTACAACCAGTTTTTGTTCTCTCTGGCACCGGTTGCCGATGGCAAGCAGCGTGATCGGGATTTGCGATCCTCAGATCATAGTGACAGTACTTTAGTCCACTGAGCCACTCTGGGCCCTTAAACTCATATTTCAGCATTTTTTTTGTTTTAATGTTGATCAGTTTGGCTCATGAGTTGGCCAATCAGTCACAGTAATGTGATGGTCAGTAGTAGTTGGCACTGTGGGCAGCTGCCGGGCATCTCCATAAAGCTTGTCAGCAGATGGAAGCATGAAGTGCTCTAAAATCTCACAGTATTTATACTGTTTATAGTCATTTACTCACAAATCACCATCACATTCTACTGGATTTCATGAGTTATAAGTCAGCATGAATACAAAAAAGGATTGAAATGTCACTTCACATGTAATAAATATAAAATATTTGAAATTATGAACAATGAACATTTTCCCAATGTTCTAACTCTTAGAGGTTTGACCATATAATAATTATTCAATTAATAACCCAGTCCCACCATCCGTAAACACATACTCACCTGCTTAGCACTGTTGACGCACTGCAGGTAAAGAGAGGCGATATTGGAGCAGAGGAGTGTCTTTCCCGTGTTCTCTTGGTAGCACTTCATGATCTGACCCTGCAGGTCAGCACACACTGGACTAATTTCATATCGCCTGCAAAACGGAGAGAAACAGATTCAGACATCATTCATCACTGTTACATTATTTAGCTTTTCCAAGAGATTCCAAAATGAAGCTGTGACAATGACAAAGTGCTTTAAAATGACATTCCTTGCACTTTGTTCACTCCTAAACACCTGATCAATCACTAATCAATAGCTAAATTGATCAGTGCAGATTGGGTTTAGAAAATAATTGACTGCGCTGAGACTCAGAAGTAACTCTGAAGACAACGAGTGGGCGTTTGAGACACGTAGGTGGTTCGGGAAGCCCGAATGTCATTCAGAGATAAATTACAGTGTCCATGAACACCAGCATGCGCATACACACAGATTTAATAGCTCGCCGCCTACACGGAAGACGTGGGTTGACGTGCCAATTTTACGCCGACATCAAGTTTCATTCACAAAAACGATGTCAATCAAAGCTCGATTGTGACATATCAGAACCATTAACACCGTGTTTTGAAATGGAGATCAAAAATGATATGCTACAACAGCTGCGTTCTATTATTTATGTCATCTAATGCAACTGTATTGTGTGAACACTAAAAACAGCAAAGTGCATGTGTGTACATTCAAATTTAGCTCAAAATACTGAATATTGAGCTCAATATTGTGTATTCAGTGAATCACTGCTACAAAAACACTGGACAAGCATTAAAATGGGCCAATATAGAAGATGGTTTTTATTATTATTGATTAAATGATTAAAATTTGCACCCAAATGAAAATTTTACCCAGTATAATAGTCTATCCCGATCACTTGTCCCAGACTCTAGGAGGGTAAAGACTAGCACAGACCTCCTCCTCCAGGTAATGTCAGCCACCTGATGCATCATCACTGGGCAGCCAACGTGCTCAGATGAAACAACAGGATCACCAGCTCTGATTCATCAGCTAACAGACACCTGAGCCAGCAGACACCCTCTCTCAGGTCTAAGCTGCTGATAAGCAACATGACCGGGATTCAAACTCCATCTGGATCTATTCAGAGCCCTGATAATTTGCCTTTTTTGGTCATCATCAGGATCTGAACTTCACAATCTCCCAAATATAGGATAAAATCTTAGACCAGGGTTGGGGAACTGAGGGCCTGAGTCCAGCACAGTATGGTAGTTTCTCAGCTCTAACAATAAACACGGCTTGAAAAACTAGAAAATTATGATAAAAAGCTAATTTGTGTTCATAATTAAATTCAAAAAGGCAATCTGTCATATTTCATATTCATTACATATAAAGTGACATATTTCAAGCCTTTTTTTTTTTTATGTCGGCACTTTTTGAATATTTGTTATTCAAATTTACTCAAATTCTAAATGAAATATTCTAATCATCTGAGTTTCATTAGCTGTAAGCCAAGCTGATCAATATTAAAACAACATAAAAGGCTAAAATGTGTCACTTTGTGTGTTAATTTTTTGATGTGGCACTGTATACCTTTTTATTAGTTTCTGGGTTAAATCAGGTCTACTTGATCAGAAAACCAAACTACGCAAAAATCTGAACTGCAAACCACCATAAAAAGTTGCAAATGGCTGGAAACATGATTCTGTTATGAGCAAAGAGTTAAATCTCCATGTTGCTGGTTTTGATGCCCGTTCATGAGTGGTAGCTATGTCATCTAAAGTTCCTTCACAAAGCTGTAGTGAATGGAAACGGGACTTAATTCTCATTTTTTTGTTGTTGAAATTTCATAAACGTGCCTAACATTTGTGAAAATGTAAAACAACTGTATATAGAAACAAAACTAAACATACTCCGGAAACCTTAAAGGGTCTACATTTCAAATATAAATAGGTTTAATCAACATATATTTTTAGATTCTTGTGAGAGAAGCATAATTAGGCAGTGACCCATTTTCACCGCGAGTCAATGCGCTGCGCTTTTTTCTGCCCACTCACTTGATCGGTCATTCATATGATAATGACATGGAAATTCAGGACATTCCATTTGAGGACTAGCAGCCCAGGAAAGTATGTAAATGCTCATTTTGTCTCTATAAATAAAGATTGCTGCACCTGAATAATGACCTCTCACCTGAGTGTTCACACCTGTCTCATGAATATTCAATATTTGTGGCTGAGTGGCCAAAACCTCTGTTTATTCAGTTCTGAGCTCAAAAGTCTTGGATAAAAATGTTTAGAGTGTGTTTTTTCACAATACATCAGCACATCTGAAAACAGGTTTTTGGACATTTAGAGCAGATTTAATCAAAAACGTTGAACAAAAGTCTGTAACAAAAAAATTTTGATTAAACATTAATTTTAAATGGGTGTAATTTGTAAAAGCATCAGGGCATGTCAGACGACATCAGAGTGTCTGAAAAACCCTCAGACTCCAGAGAGTAAGAAGCCTGAAGATCCAAACAAGAGATGGGATGTTCTGGAGAATCACCATTCATATGATCACCATGAGTCAGAATCAAGTTGACGACACTTAATAATAAGTAAATGTAAAATTTTTGTTTAAGATTAAATTCGAGCCATCCCGAGGCATCAGAGACACCCCTTCATATAACCAGTGTGACCTTTAGAGGACGAGGGAAAGAGAAGATTAGGGAGGGGACATTATCTCCCGCCTTTCACTCTGTTGGTTTTTGGGATCAGACATCAGTATAAGCTGCCTCGCTCTGATAGAGCGCCATTAATATTAGTGAGGTGCTCTGAAGGGAAATGAATGGATGAGAGCTGTCAAAGCAGTGAAGCTCTATCTGATCTCTCGCTGTCTGATCTCCCTCTGTCTCAGGCAGGGGATTCACCCTCCATCCTCTCTCGTCTGCGTCTCGGCTCTCAATCCACACAGCTGCTGTCAATCAAGCAGTCTCCCTTTCCCTCAAAAATAGCCTAGTGGGAAAACTTTAACAGGAAAGCGTTACAAAGAGCAGGTAAAAACGAACAAAAAAACATCTTAAACATACAAAGTTTCATCTCCACAGGATCCAATTATCTACAAAAGCCTCACAGGAAGATGTTAACCAGCTCCAAACTCCATCATTCCCTTTCTCGGCAGGTTTCATCTATTTCTGCAACTGTATCTTGTGCGTATAATAGAGGTGCAAACCTTCGGCCGCGAAATAATTCATTCACGCTCACATTTTCCATATAACGTGATTTGATATTCAACGCGTAACGTGATTTTTTCCACATAAGCGGATATTTCTTTCCCAACATACAAGCCAATAACCACAAACTGACACGTAAAGAAAAGGTCGGGGCAGGACAGTGGAAACTAGATATAATGAATGAGTGATGAGTTGTTTCAGAGCCATATAAACATGCCTCCACACATACACGGCGTATGAATATCTGTCCAGCTGGTCTAGTCGGTGGTAGAGAAAGGAACACAGGCCATAAATCATAGCGAGGGAGAGACAGAGTCTGATATGGCACACCACTGAAAGAGGCAGAGATATGAGATGCTTTATCAGAGAAAGAAAGCTGAAGAGAGAGATTGGAGGGATATATACACATCTAAAGGAGCCGGCCATTCATTCAGACAGAGCAACTGGAAGAGACAGGAGAAGAGGAGGATAATAAGAAGGATAAGAGACGTAAACTGAGTTATGAGAGAGAGAGAGGCTTGTGATAAGCCAAAAGTTTAAAAAAAACAAAAGCTGTGTACAGCTCATGTGATGCACAATGCGTCCAAAAGTTTGTGGACACCCCTTCTAACGAATGCACTCAGCAGAAGTACTGGCAACAGAATAGGAAAACATGAACCTGTTGGCAATTGGTAGAATACCACAACATTTATCAAAAAAGAAAAACAGAAAGAAAGAATGAGAGAGAGAGAGAGAGAGAGAGAGAGAGAGAGAGAGAGAGAGAGAGATGACAAAAATGTATGTGGACAACCCTTCTAATGAATATATTCAGCTGACACAGATGTACATACAGCTTGTCTAGTCTCTGCAGAGAAGCACTGCCAATAGAATATGTCTAAACATGAACCTGTTGGCACAGTGTCCAATGCCAGGCATGGGCTAGAGGGTTATAAAGCCCCTGGAACAGAATGAGTCGACCTTCTTGTGGCTTTACGCAGTCGAGTCCTCACAGCAAAGCTCAGAAATCTTGTAGAAAGTCTGCCTTCAACAGCAGAAGCAGTCACTCCAACAAAATCAGGATAAACTCTCCATTTCAGAAGAAACAGTGAGTCGGTGTCCCAATACTTTTGTCCCTATGGTGTATGTCAATAAACAGTAAAATACCACCACTCATTTTTCAAAAAAGGGTCTGGACCCTTGCTTAATGGTACAGAATAAAGACAAATGTCAGCCGCCCTGACAGCCTGTGTGTTTAGGGCCTTAGTGCAGATGTCCGTAGCGCGGGCCGCCCTAAACTAACCGTTATCCATCTCTTAACAGACACACGTCTATTTGTCATCATTTACAACCACTTACACACTAATAAGGTTAAGAGGTGAAACTTGCGCTGGAGAAAAAAAAAATCATTTGGGGTCTGACGAGCCGCGAGACGGAGACAGACAAATAAAAACAAATGAAGCAGTTAGAGAGAAAAATGACAAGGTCTCATTTCTCTGTTCTTCTTTTGTTAAATAGGACCCATCAGTTCCACTACAGCAGAGAGAGAGAGAGAGAAGCGAGAGAGGGAGAGAGAGAGAGAGAGAGACACAGAGAGAGAGAGAGACAGAGAAAGAGAGAGAAGCGAGAGAGGGAGAGAAAAAGAGAGAGAGAGAAAGAGACAGACAGAGAGAGAAGCGAGAGAGAGAGAGAGAGAGAGAGAAGCGAGAGAGAGAGAGAAGCGAGAGAGGGAGAGAGAGAGAGAGCGAGAGAGAGAGAGAAGCGAGAGAGAGAGCGAGAGAAGCATTAGAGGGAGAGAGCAACAAGCGGGCGAACTCAGCAAGAAAAAGAAAAAAGTTAGAAAGCGTGAGAGAAGGAAAGAATGAATAAAGAGAGAGAGAGAAAATGAGAATGAGAGAACAAGAGACAGTGAGTGAGTGATCCTTTTTTCATTCCTTTATTTTAAAGAAAAAGGAGAACTTAAAAAAAAGAAACAGAGAGAGAGAAAGAAAATGAGAGCAAGAGAAAGAGAGTGTGAAAGTGAAAGACAGAAAATGAGAAAGATTTTCATTCCTTTATTTTAAAGAGGGAGCATTTAACAAGAAAGAAAGAAACAGAAAAAAGAAAGAAAAGGTGAGAAAGAAACAAGAGATGGACAAAAAGGAGAGAGTGAGGAAGAGTGAGAGAGAGACAGAGCGTATCACGCACACCATTCTCTTACCAAAAGAGAAAGATGGGGAAGGAAAGAGTGAAAGACTGAAAGAATGAAAGTCAGTGACCGGGAGAAGAAATCTGAGAGAGACAGAGATAAAAAAAATGATAACTGAGGAAAAAAAGTGAGAGTGAAAGAAGAGAGAGGTCTGAGGAAAGAAGAAGAGAATGAGACAGATAAGAGAGTGATATATAGCCAATCTCAGCAGCTCATAGAGGCTCACAGTAAAGATGTAATGAGGGAGCTGCAGCACTGCTGGAGTCTGGAGACTGTTCAGATGATGATGTGAGTATGATAACCTGTGATAACTTTACAGTGTGTGTGTGTGTGTGTGTGTGTGTGTGTGTGTACACAAACGCGAGGCTCACTCACCACGGCCGTCCAAAACAGCCAACTAACCAACCACAGGCCATTCATTTCCACCTCCTATGACCTCAGATTCTAAACACAGGCCACTCGTGTTGCTCTTTTGCAACGTTACAACAGGGTCTAATGTGCTCGACTACATTTCCCAGTAATAGCTGTAATTGCCTTCTTTGAGAGCGGGTCAAGCTGTGCTTCAAAAAGCAGTCCAACAACATGGACTTTAAATAAAAAAGAGGTTATTCCCACTGAAGCACAAAAGAGCTTCCCTGCTGTGCATTACAGGGCTTTTCCATTGGAGGTTTGACCTGCTGTGAGTCTTTGAAGAGCTATACGCTTAATGATAGGCCGATTAATCGGTCTGCTGAGGCGATTATTGCAAATTTTACTTAGCCACTGATTATTTTTCATTAAGAACAAATGGCTCAGGCACATCTACAGGCAGCCTTATCACTGTTGCAGCTGTAGAGCTCCCCCTAGTGGCAGATACACATCCATAGTAACAACATCCATCCATCATAGCATACCTTCAATTCTGATCAGGGTTAGTCCCCTACCACCTCACTGGGCACAGGGCAGGGCATTACACTATCCTAACTAAGCCCAGGACAGGGCACCAATCTATCACACAGGAAATTATCCAGTCCACATGACCTCCATGGTTTTGGACAAATATTTTTAGAGATACTTCTTTACTTAATTACTTATTTTTGTTTGGATTTTGCCAGTTTTTGCCTTTATTTTTGATTTGCTTTTTATTTTTTTATGTAAAACTTTTGACACAAAATTAATTCCATAAGACTATCAAGTGTCACCCAAGACCAACCAATGGCATGTTCCCAATGTCCTTAATGAATAACGCTGTAAAAATGAAATAACACTAATTTTGCTATTTTTTAAAGCCCTGATCGACAAATATGACTGCAGCTCCTGTTGAAAGCATAATTAACACAAACAAGTAATTTCCTTAGAAGACAAATGAATGTAAGTGGTTTCAAGTGGAGCATTTGAGAGGTTATTTTCTTACTGTTGTGCTTGTATCTATTAAGGATATCGGAGTGTTTAATAGAACATCCATTACAATTTGTGTCACATTATTCACAGCATGAAATCTAACTGTATTGAATCCGCAGTATTGTCTCAAATAGCCCTTATAAAAAAGTATAATAATGCATGCAGTAACGCTCCTACTTTGAATATTCATTATCTAACTTCAGCTCTTGAAGGAAGCTTTGAGACCAGACCTTTAAGCACAAAAAAGGCCACAAACTACACAGAGGGACGACTTGTAAAACCACTGCAGCATAAAGTCTTTGAGTACTTTCTCTGATACAGTAAGTTGAACAAATTGAACTGTCAGTCCGGTCGGCACAAATGAAAGCTGTGAAAGTGTGAGATTGGGGAAAGAGTGGAGAGGAGTGGAGAAGAGAGGAGGTCAGTGGAGCAAAGCTCTGTGAATTAAGAGGTGTCACGTCCCTGCATTGGCCCCGGCGCAGAAACGTACGGCACGCCTCCGGGGACACATGATAAATCTCAAAGGCACGTGCTTAAAGAGTGGCAGCGTGGAGCGGACAGGCCAAAGGTTAACACACACAGGTGGATTCAAGAAAACAACCTGCCTCTGATCTCATTCAGGAAGCTGGAGGCGACATCAATCAGTCGCTCGCGGGTCTCAGTTTGGGTGTCCACGTATGAAAGTTCGCCTGAAATGAAGATGAATCTAAAGTCGTACTGGGACTGGATTAGTTCATTAGATCATCCTGCCAGCCGATTGACTAGCTTAGTCTTAACCAGCATAGGATATGGTTTCATGCTTGTCTGATGGTAACAACCAACCAGTGAGGCAACCAACCAGCCAGCCTTACCACACTGGGCCAACAATATGACCAGTGTGACCACACTGGTCAACCAGCTGGTCCATCAAACTGAAAAGAAAACACACATCCTGGTAAAGAGCTAAATTGGTTAACTAGCCTAACGAGCTTACTTACCAGTATAGGGTAGCCTATGTTATATGTTTTCTCCTGGATGACCAGATTTTTACTACCCTAACTATCAAGGATGAGCTCAGACCATCTGAAACCAGCTATCAGCAAAACATCTGACTGGCACTGAAATGACTACAGGACTGTATTGTTTACAAACCCAGGTGTCTGACACTGGATATTATTTATTTGTTTATTTTTTTATTCATCATATTAACCTTAATTTTTTGGTATTATCAGTTTATTTACAGTAGCATTAGTGTAACAGTGTTTAAGATCAGATGTTTAAGGACCTCAGTATTACAGTGACTGTGATATAATCAGCCTTGCTTTTACCATCTATTTCAGTTTCTTTTTTCTTCCACAATGTTAGCATGTGGAGTGAAAGACTTTTCATCAAAATAAATGTTCGAGTGACTCTTTAAATGCTTTTAAAAGCATGAAATGAAGGTTTCTGGTGGATCCAAATGCTAAAAGTCTAAATATGGCTAACAGAAGTCTCCAAAAATCTGTATTTTCAAATGCAAGGTGACATCTGAGATGTGTATTAGACAGGAATAAAATGATCAGACGAGGTGATTAAAAAACAGTAGATAATTGTATACATGTATTTTTATCAGACCTGGACATAAATAAAAACACAGAGGAGCTCCTATGGAAGTAGAAATGATCCCAGGATCTCCATCTGCATTTATTACAAAGCTTTTAAAGGCCAATTTATAGTCCAGATGACGGGAAAACTGTGGTGGACAGATGCTGAAGTAGCCCTTCATAATCCTGCATCAGCAACAAACACAAAGCAGGAATCGTTTTGGGTAGAGCAGGCAGCTGTGTGTGTTCATAACTGACCGGTTTAGTTAACTTTTGCTGACTTGTCATTAAATCACTTGTCCCTGTAACATCGCCCATTTCTGTTTGAGCCTTAAAATGCTGGAATCAATAAGTAATTAATTCTACTGAGTCCTCTCTGGTCAAATAAATGTAGAACTCAGCAAGTCTCATCATATCCGTCCACCTTTATACAGCGTAGGCCAAACACTGCACAGCATCAACACTCCAGAGTTTTTGTTTATGTAAATCAGCATGCCCCGCAGCACCTTTTCCATTTTTTAAAAGTACATGACAACGTCTGCGACACGCCAGCAGACACTAATTTTGTCATTTATATCATTTTTTGTGAAGCAAACAATCGTCGTCTGGACTATAATTTGGCCTTGAGGGTGGGTGATATTACAAAAAGTTAACATGACATTTTCACAATGCAGACTTTAGGCACCTCGAGACTCGTGTTTAATGTACTAAAACAATGAGCTAGAAACACCAAACTTCTGTCATTTATCACTGCTCATAACTACTCTCTACTGCTGAAATGATCAACATGTGAAAGTAGCAAATTTAATTTAAGCTTTTTACTCCAATTTGTAAGAAAAAGTTTCTTGTAAAATTAGTTACTTTTCTTTGTGATCACAGGTTCATCACTGCACCAGTAGAATATACTAATGAGCAGTAATAAATCTGATAAGTGTGGTGTTCCTAGCTAATTTTTTTATAACATTATGCCATTTAAGCCGTTTTGCCACAACTGGCTTACATAGGAATAAAAACAACTTAACATAAAATATATTACTTTATGTTTAGATCACAGGTTCAGCAGTAGAGAGTACTTATGAGCAGTAATAAATTAGAGAAGTTTGGTGTTCCTAGCTCATTGTTTTAGTACATTAAGCCACTTTACGTTTTTTTTTTTTTTTTGTATTTTTATAAGGGGTTCAAATGGGAATAAAACAGCTTCATATAATATTTATCCCTTTTGGATCACAGATTTGTCATTTAAGCCATAGAAAGGACTTATGAACAGTAATAAGTGAGAAAGGTTTGGTGTTCCTAGCTCATTGATTCATTACATTAAGTCATGTTTTTTTTCCTTATGTGTTTAAATGGGAATAAATAATGTAAGATTACTTTCGTTTGGGTTACAGGTTGATTATTTCAGCAGTAAAGACTACTTATAAGTAGTAATAAATGAGAGAAGTTTGGTGTTATTAGGTTATTGTTTTAATGCCTTAATAATAATAATAATAATAATAATTTCCATGTATATAGCGCCTTTCAAGAAACCCAAGGACGCTTTACATAGAGGTGGAATAGGTAAACAAAAAGATCCTTGTGGTTTGGAAAGAGTGAATAATGACAAGTATTCAGGAAAGATACCGAATTTACTGTTTAGACACTAGGTTTTCCCTATTTATAATATACTTCGACAAAATAAGGGTAAACTTGGGGAATATTTTTA